>BMAW01031503.1:247306-277819 GCA_019974015.1 Nephila pilipes | reverse complement strand
CACACACACACACACACACACACACACACACACACACAATGCAATACAATTGCAACGAAATACTTCAAAAATATAATGATTATTAACTCACATAAGGATCAGGAATTCAAATACTAAATTATTCTAATTACTAAGGATTCAAATTTAATCATTTTGATTATTGCACTCATGACATGTTATGATACTAACATGATTTCTCCAAACAAATTATTGTACTTACCTCATTTCTAGGTAGGTTTTTTTTTTGAGTATTCTAGGACACATAATGTATCTACTATGTTTGGCAGAAGGTTCTGTTTCATCATGTTTTTTACATGGTCTTATGCATCTTCAAAAATCAACTTAATGCTTTGCACAATATATTTCGGTAGTATTTCAATTTGTCAGGTAGCTATTAGTGGTTATATTAATACCATTTCTAAATCTTGAAGAAATAAGTTTCTTTCAAAAAGATTTATTATTTTCAAAGCTTTCAAATAACAGTATAAACTCAATAAATGTATTGATTGTTGCTATATCAACCATATGAAAAAAATAAGACTAGTGGCCATCTAGTGATTAGTATTACAGGAACATACACACCCACCATTTGGTCCAAGTCATTCCCATTCCCTTTGCAATGATTATAGTCAATTGGGGTTTGAAAAAAAAAAAAAAAAGTGAATTTTCTCATCAGATAAATTCAAGTCAAAATGTTTGGTTGATAGTACAATTGCTCTGTTACACTTAGGTGCACAAATGAAACCATCTAATCTCTTTAAAAATACAGCATCCCTTGAGAACTCTACATGTTTTATAATTGGATGAAATTATACAGGAACCTTATATTTTCAGACCAGTTCCAGTAAATACCTTTTGTTTTTCTAGTAATTCATTTGAAATAACCAAGAGAAAAAAAATTATATGCAGTAACACCATAAGTGGAAGACAATCTATCAACCATCTTTTAATATCACTCTCTTCCTTTGTTCTTTCTTGGGGGAAAATGAATAATGATACTCATCTTCCCCATATTGATCTGCATATTCCAGGAAAGTTTTACATCACATAATGTTGCTATTTTCATATCATATTTTGCAGCTTTGACTTCATATATGCATGAAAAGGACACTGCCCATGGAATTTTACTTATTGTTTGTCAATATGTAATTCAGCATCTGGATTCTATACATTTTTACAAATCTGAATAAATATGTACTCGATTGCTGTTAACTTACTTGCTTTTCATTTCCCTGCTCTAGTTTCTAAATTATTAAATGGAATGAATTTCACCAAATCTCTTATTCTACAATGACACATTGATGCACAAAAAATATCTAGTTGAAGTGCTAAATTTTTGGTGCTCCACAATTCTAAAATAGGTTCTTGGCTTACCTTGAGTGAGCCTTGCAATAATTAGTAATCCTATAAAAGCCTTCATCTAAACTAAATGTTTTTTTTTCTTCTATTCATCGTCTTTTACAAACATAGCTTTGTGGTTTTTTTTTCTTCAACCAGAGTGTACAAAATTTGCTGACTTAGAAATAAGTGAAATACGCTATTAGTGTTATACAATTGCCACTATAATTTGTAATACCAGTTTTTTTTTGTCCTTGATTATTGAGTTTCATCTTTGGTCACAATTATATCAGAATGTTTAGAATTAATACATATATTTTTATCAGAAAAATAATGGTTGCTCTCAGTACATAGTTAGGATGATTTGCTACATTTTGCTCAAATATCAACAATTGAATTATCTTTGAATAATGCATCATCCTTTTCTGAGGTATCAAATTAATCAAAAATATCATTAAAATTTTCTTTCATAATATTTTTTTCAATCTCAGAAATTAACGTGACTTTTAGAAATAAGCATGATTACAAACTAAAGCATACCTTAGCCACAGGAAGATTCGAGCTAACATTTCAAAAACTAGGAACATAACGAAATGCTTACTTTTATAATTATTTAAAATGAATGTACTTTAATAAGATAATGCAAATAAATAATTTTTTACCAAGCTCAGCTAATGCCAAGCAGCCACCATGCCAAGCAGAATCACTTTCTCTTAGACTAAACAGTTCAAGTACTGAAGTAACAACATCATCTGCTAACTCCTTTGGTAATCTTCCTGTAACTCTTCCAATGCCTTTAGCAGCAGACCAGCTAGGGAAGAAAGAAGACCAGATAAGGACCAGTTATTACACACACACACATGTATATATATATATATACACACACACACTTTTGAATCACACAAATTTGAATGAAAAATTTGATTTACAAAAATTTAATTTTACTTAAAAAATGAATTAATAATGCATTTTTAATAAATAAATGAAATTTTCATGAACCAAGTGAAATTTTAAACACATTTTTTTAGAATGGTTAACACAACTGTAAAAAATTAAATAATGTATATTTAATGTTATGTACTAAAATTGATATTGATTACATGAATTTATTTTTATTCCTTTTATATCCATTAACTTGAATATTACAAATTACAAGTTACATGCTAAAAATGCAATACAAAACAAATATTTTAGTTTTTTTTATATTTTATTTGTTAAATAATCTTATACAAAATATGCTAAAACATATTTAAAAAAAACTACAGCTTAATTTAATTTTAATTACTAATGAAATACATATTTAGTAATTCTATAGATAAAATATTTAAATAAAAATTTATTTCTAAATTGAGGATAAATTTATTAGAAGTCTGAGAAGTGATTTATTAGAGTGAAAAGATAATCAGATAATTTTTTTATTATTTTACATTTCAGAAAAGTAAAACTCTTGTAAATAATATCAACAAATTCCTTTTTGAATGTATAACAATGTTTAAGTCATAAGAGGAACAGCAGATATAGAAAACAATAAAGATTAATTTTTCAATCTATAAATGACAAGAGAAATATTCTAAATTTACAATAAAAAATTCTTCAAATTATTGAAAACAAACATTTATCGTTCACACACACATATACAAATTAATTTATAAGCTTAGTTTCCTACAATAACTTCTGCTTTATAGAGTACTATTTTGTGATGATTTATTGTACAATACTCAAATATACTGTATTTCAGAATTGTTAATTTATATATATAAATAAAATGTCATATGTATGTATATATATATAATGTAGGTACTTGTGTGAGATCCCATCAACTATAGAAACTGATGAAATTTCCTGTTGATCATGAAAGTCGATACAATTTCCTATCAAACTAGTAACAATAATTTCACTAGCCAATACACTCCAATTTCATTCAAGATGGTAACAAATGAGCCTTCTTCATTGTGAAACCAACATTATATAAATTCATCTATATATAGATATCATACATACATATGACATCAATATATTTGACCAACATTAAAGTCTTTTGACATTTAGTATATGGACACAAATCTTCAGATCCACGAAGTTATAATGGTGGTTGTTTTGAAATGTCTGATTTTTACAGCTCTTAATACTTCGTTTTATATGTTTTCCATGAACCCAAACAATGGTTGATTCTTATACACTATTTTATTTTATTGCTTGAAAAGAAGTAGTGATTGTGATTGTTTATCAATGTTGCACTGAAGCAATATGGGGGCTATTAGTGATAGACCTTGTAATTTTGAACCTCGATCATGTGACAAGGATGATACCTGAACTGGCACCTTTCTCTCCTAACTTCCACAGCATGCTCATGGGAAGACTTTGAGCTATGGCAGATTTAACATGCATCCACCCCAGGAATCAACAAAAACTGCAGGTCACAAGCACACGACTATGGCCACTGGGTTACCACATCCGCTTGGAAAAGGGTAGTTGCCACTTTATCAGAAACAAAAACAATGAAATACTTATTCTCATTTTTTTATGCCAAGATCCCTAGCTTTAAAAATACTTCACTGCATTCAGTTCTGAAATAGGCCAAATCTAAAATTTTGATAATTTTTTTCCATTTTTGGTAGAATATTGCAATGTGAGGCAACAGTTTTTGGGTTTGGAGAGAATGACTGATGAACACGGAACATTCAATTATTTTGAGTTTTATTTGTTCAAGTTATACTTTTTTAAAAAGCAACTTATAATTATAGTATTTTTATCCATATAATCAGCATAAATATAATTTTTAGACATAATTTTCTGGAAAATCTTTTAGAAACACAATAAAACTTTGATTAAGGTCATAAGCTTAATAACCAGCCATAATCCAGTAGAACTGCAGCTTTGGATCCACTAAACAACAACCCAAACAATGGAAGCTGCTGCATGCTAAATGAAACTGAGCCTCGAAATCCCTACAAGGCATGTGCAGAAGGCAATAGAGTGAAGTACAAATTCAGATGTCACTTTTGTCATACACATGATGACAAAAGTGACACCTGAATTAGTACTTCACTCTTTTGCCTTCTACATCATGCCTTGTAGGGAGTTTGAAATCAAAAGGTCTGTTCCAAATAGCTCTCTTGCAAGTTCTAGAGTGCCATGAATTTAAACCAAATCATATGGAGATTAAAAAAAAATCTCATCAGACTCTCAAACTAATAGTATAAATATTTGATTGTTCGCATATTCGTCAATAAATCACTCTAATTTTTGTAATTTCAAATAGAATATTATGTTGACATAAAAGTTATTTCTAGAATTTTCAAGAGATTCATACCTTTCAATAAATGTCATGCATTAAATCTTGATTTTGAATTAAAATGAAAGCTTACTAGCTTAATCTAAAGAAATATTAGCAATCACAGTTAATCAATTTAATTACTTTAATTGTGGTTTTATATCTGCTTAATAAATACCTGTAATTGATTACAGCAATATATTTAGATATTTCACAGAAACATAGGTAAAAACAAATTCAATCATTAAACATGAGTCATTCTGAAGTTTTGGTTATAAAATTTTTGATCCTTACTGATCAAATGAAAGTGTTTAAACATCAAAGAAAAGTTGCAACTATAGTTATCACAAAATTAATATTTTAATAACACAATTTTTATTTTATACAAGTTTCAAACATGGTATTGTAGAGAACTGGATTACAGGTCTCTACAGATGTTGTTTTTCTGGATGAAAGTAATTAATTATATACGAACTTGTCATAGAAAAAATAAATCACTAGCATCTTTGCAACATTAACAACTTTATAGATCCAAAAATCAGTTACAAGAAAAAGCAGCATGTATGAGCACATAACCAAGTGAAGAACTACACAACTACACCGAGATAGTTTGTTTCACAGTTAAAATGCAGTTTCAGTAACATAAAATAATGCAGTTAAATAAAAAGCTAAAGAGTTCAAAAGTCCACTGTTCAATAATTATATTATATAGCTCAAAGTTAAACCCCTACTGTACTAATACATCAAAAATAATTCAAGCTATGAAATTACCGAATTATGGTGTCTTTATCTCTTAATCCAACCAAAAGTTGTTCAATAATATCTTCTGTTTCATCTGGGATATCATATTCTTCATCATCAGATGGTTCTTGATTCTGGGGCATTTGTTTAGCAACATCACCATAAGCAAGATTATCAGCTAATGATCGTTTCCCACGACTATAACGCCAACTAGCAATTTTTACTCTCAGAAAACTAAGTCCTGCAAAGATATAAGATTGATGAATAAAAAGTATTTAATTGAAAAAAAATAAGAGGGAATTAGTCCTGATTGATTAAATTACAATCTCAATTGATGCTAATATAAAACATATTTCTCTAGTTAGTTAACTTTAAAATTTAATTCCAATCTTGAAAGAACTAAATAATTATTTTGAACCAAATCAAATAATTAAAAGGGCAACCATTCTTAGAAAATTTTTGAATTGCAAAAAGAAGTACTTACAAAATTTAGACTATGATAACATACAGCAGGGGAAAAAAGTAGACAAAAAGGGATAATTTTATATGTTTTAAATCTGTAGATATTTTCTAATTAATTTGGAAATAAATAAGTTAACAGAATTCTAAGCAACCATTTTTTAGTTAATTTTAATACAATATACATAAAATGTGGAAACTTTTCAATAAAATGCTATCTTAATCTTGCTTTATTATTTCAAACACAAACAATGATTGCATATTGATACCTTCATTTACAAGCATTAAAATAAACTTTTTTTTTTAATAATAAAACATTTTGTACATTTTAATGACATGTAAATGAAACCATTTTTTAATTAGATGCAATGATGCCATTCATTAAGACAGTTCAATTTCATTTAATACAGATAAAAATAAATTTGAAAAATTGATAAAAGTACCAATTCTTTGAATCAATTTCAATGCCATTTTCCTAACAACCGAGCTTCCGCTGTCTTTGAATCCACATTCCAGAATTTTCCGAAGGATTGGTGCCCCATAATCTTTCATATCATCTCTTTTACCATGTTTAAAAAGTAAAGCTAATGAAGATAATATACCAGCTTGTAAACTTATTTCATTATTACTGGACATCAGCATCTGCAAAAATGAAATTGCATTGTTAACAAAAAAAAAAAAAAAAAAATTTAAAAAAAAAAAAAAAAATTTACTATAACAACAAATATGTTTCAAATAAAAGCATATATGTAAAAATAAAAGAATTTTTTTATTTTTATAAAAATAAATTTCTATAATAATTTATCAATGCTGGCTAACAAGATGATTTTTTTTAATGTCAGTAAAATTCAGTTAAAGTGGAGTATTGGGTATCTCTTGCCAACAGGTAATTTTTGGATGTGATAATGATTTCAAGTTGATGAATTTGTTTGGTAACCTTGATGGCTCTTCTTTTGAAAAATTTCTACATAGATGACATGCTTTCTTTCTTGATTGCTATTTGTTAAAAGTGACAGACAATCTTTGAAAAACAGTAAACAATATTTTATAAAAAAAGTTATATTATTCTTTTTGCCTTTTAACCATTTCTTTTCTTAAATCATTCATTACTTTTTGTCACAGCCAAAGATATTCTTTAATTGTTCTACCCATATGTCTGAAAATAAAGATTAATATATATTTTTTTTAATAATTTGGAGCTGAAGGGTAAAATGCATGTTTTACATAGATTTAATTTTTAAAAAGTTAAATGTTTGATTTGGAATGAATGAATTTATCTTCCTTCATGAAACTATTTTAATATAAAAGCAAGTTTTTCTTTTGTATGATTCTTACTGCATAACATTACTATATATTGTATAATTTTTTAAAATTCATATTAATTAAAATAAAGATCATGAGTTTTTAAGCCAGATTGTCACTGGTGATGAAACATGGGTGTCTCAAGAGACACCAGAATCAAAACAGTAATCTATAAAATGGAGTTATTCAACAGTACTCTAAAAAGTAAAGCTGAAGAAAACAATTTCAGCATGTAAAATCACGTGCTGTATGTTTTGGAATAGGCAGGGAGGGGTGGGAATGTTTATTAAGGATTTTTTTGCTTTGGGGGGCACAATAAATTCCGAGACATACTGCGACATCACAACTAAATTGTGATGTGCAATCCAAAACAAAAAGTGTGGCATGTTTAGTAAAGAGATTATTTTATTGCATGAGATAAAGGCTGTCCACATGTGTGCGGCTTGTAAAACCTAAAATCTTGTCACTTCACATGGCTGGGAACAATTTGATTACAATCAATATAGCAGTGATCCAGTGCCTACCACTTGTTTCTCTATTTGAAAAAGCATTCTGGGAGTCAAACTCATATGACAATGATGATGTTAATAAACGGTCAAGCTGCAGTTATTATCCCAACTGGAGACACATTTTTATCAGGATGGAAGCTGGTTATACAATATCATAAGTGCCTTAATAATGGAGGTAATTATGTTTAATATGGGATTAAGATACAGGCATTCTTATAAAAATAAATAGTAAAAAAACTACATTTATTATTATTTTTTAATATCAGAACTGTGTTTATTTAAAAAACATATTGATATTTAGCATCAAAACAAAGAGTTCTCAGAAAAGAAATGTTTCAATTATCATTAGATCAAATAATGTTTATTTGAAGACTGGAGAAATTCATAGAATGGAAATAACTATTTACATGCATGTGTGTAAGGTATCAACAGAAGATTCAGAGGTATTATGATATAAAGAATCTTTTTTTTAATGCAGTTCCATAAAAGAAAAATTAAATTTCACAGTTGCATTGCTTTAAAGCAAATTGAAACTTTTTGACAGTAAAGTGAAGGCATGGAGTTACTTAAACTAAAATTTTCATAAGCAGTCCTTAAGATGGAGAGGCAGTTGTTAAATTATTTGAATTTCACCTTTTCCTTTGATTTCTAAATGGACTGAAATGATCTAAGTTACAGAAATTTAATAAATAGTAACAAAATTTCATAATTCAAATGGTCAATATGCAAATGAAAATAATAATGATGGTCAACACTGAATATAATGTGGTACCTATATGCTAATTATGATCAATTAAGAAGCTATTCATGTTCGTATGCTCTACTGTAATAAAAATATAATGCCTAAAACAGTTACTTTTAAACACCAATCCAGATATTCCTTGAGATACATATCTTTGACATCTGGTCTAGTAATAAAATGAGCTGCTAGAAAAGCAGCTGCATCTCTTGCTTTGTCACTCACACTTAAGTACAATTTAATTACATCAATAATTCTGAAAAGAAAAAAAAAATATTCCGGTTAAAAAAAGACTGCAAATGCACTCCAACAAAAACTGTAAGAAATTAACATTTGTATAAATATGAGATCAGATTTAAAAGATATAAAAATTTTTAATATAGCTTTTAAATATAAATAATGCCAATTTTAAGGGGAAAAAGTTAATGATAGCAAATGATCATGCAACAGTAAATAAAAAAGTCAGTTCAGCAAGAGTAGTCAATGCGATAAATTACCACATTAAGCAGATGGCAAAGAATTACTTATAAGTACACATAAATTTTAAGTGCATTTTAATATTTAATAATTTGAAATATGCATCACCTTTTTTGAAATTTTTTTTAATTAATCCTTTATTTGTCATTGAAAATTTTCAATTATTTGATATAATTGTGATTATATGGGAGATTACAAGTCATATCAAATATTAATTACCTAAAAATGGTCAAAATTTGTATTTTTATACTAGTCTAACAATAATAAATGTTTATAATTCACAATATATAAAAAATACACATAAAATGAATTTAAGTTACATATTACTCAATCAAACAAGAGATACTTATCAAAAGTATCATGAACCATACCTTTCCATTATGGGCTTTTTCTCTGATTTATTATCAGTTGTATCATCCAAACGATGCATATGAAAAGGTATCATTACAATAATAGACATCCACAATAGTAACACATAGCGAGCTTCCCAAGTTGCAGCATCATGAGGATCTTGTTCATTTAATAAAGAAAGAACAGGTTCTACATCACTTACCTGAAAAAAGAAATGTTAATGATAAAAGCAAATAAACTTTAATAGTTACGATAGTATTGTAGCTTAATTTCTATAGAGCATTTATAACTACACAAAAAAAATCTGAATACTTATTTTCTTTTATTATTTGCTATTAATTAACACACCATCTTTATTTATAAAATTTCACATAAAACTTTGTTACATTATCTGATATATTTAATAATTTTTCAAAAGAAGTTATGCATATTTGTAATAGATTATAGAAGAGAGAATCTATACAATTAGCATTATGATAATCAATCTGCTACCAGTACATTGTGTACCAGTACTTTGTATTGAAGAATCACGATTATTTTTAAAATCATAAAAGTTGTAAAAATTCTTTAAAAATGAAACTGGGTATGCAATATTTTGGTTAAAATTAAAATAATTTAAAGCAGAGATTTTCAAACAATGTGCAATAAAAATTTTTATTTGTTAAAAAAATTGTAATTAAATATATTTTCAAAGCATGTTAAAAGCACAGTAAATGCACATATCAAAATCATAACCTCTTTTAATATGCTAGCAAACCATTGTTATATTGAATAAATTATTTCATAATAGATAAGATAGAATAAAAAAAAAGTTCTAAATAAATAAGTACAGTAATAAATGCCAAAAAAAGTCTGCATTTCTTTGTGTCATATTTGTGTGAAATAAACTTCATGCAAATATTCATCATAATTGTAAGTAAATATTTCATGGTTCAAAATTCTACACAATAGAAAGACTCTCAGAGGTTCTCATTTCATTTAACATGTAGGAGCCCTCTTTATTCTACACAACACATCTGTAGTAAAATCAGGATACAAACTCAAATCCATGGCTCATTCATAATAATAAGCCACAAGGTTTACGATTATGATCATTTTAGAGATATTCGGCAAAAATAAAACTAACACTGTATAAAAAAATTAGTTTCTTAAGACAATGAACGCATCATTGATTCGATATGGAAATATCTTCAAATCAATCCCTTCAATGTACTGTGACACATAAAAAATTTACAGATCATATTAATGAAAAATATATACATGTAATGATATATTAGTTTAAATAATATTATAAAATACGTCGTAATATAATAATTTTTTTAACTATCTGACAGCATTATAACTTTCTCTATAAATTTTATTACATTTTTATGAGAGAATAAACGTTCTACATCAATGGCATTGGTCAGTAAGGCCATCTTTTACAAATTTCAAGAAATTGAACATCAAAATTTGTTATTGCAACAATTTTTTAGTGATATAAATCCAATTAAAGATTTTTAAAACATTAAAATGATTTTTAAGTTTAAAGATAAAGGTAACATACCTCATGTGGCAAGTGTCTCAAAACGACTTTGTAACCGCGGACTTTAGTTATAATGTATAGAAATTTGAAAGCAAAATACTGAAGATTTTTATCACTTTCTAAATTTCTAACAATTTTCAATAACTCATTAATAAAGTCATCTAAATAACGATCCAAAAGATGTGGTTGTTCTTGGTATTGGTTTAAAATATACATGAATCGCTCTATAACTTTCTCTGAAAGCGATTGGTCATGGAATACAGTTTTTAACTGCGAAATCAAACTTATAACTTCATCATATTCTTTGAAAATTTCTAAAGCACAACCTAAACCTATAGAATCAGTATCATCTGCATTCCCCTCGCTATAAGTTCGGCTTCGGCTGGTATCCATAGTACTGTTTGTCAACTAATGAAAAACAATAATATAAAGTTGAGATGTTTTTTCTTACTCCAAGTACGGTCACGAACTTTTTTTTCTTCTATGGAAATGAAATATGTAGAAATTTTTTTGAATATTTTGATCACATGAATGAATTCATATTTTCATATGACACATGAATAATATTGTAATGCATTAACTATTTTACTAGGTCTTTATTTTTCTAGCCGAATTTTATTCATCCGTTCACTGGATTGATGAAGAACGTTAAAGTCACTACTACTACTACTACTACTACTACTTCAAAACTTGATCCTGAATTGTAAATAGCACGTTCTGAGTTCTTTTATTTATTTTGCGTTCAGAAGGAAACAAGCATGGCAGATGAATTTGATGAAAATACCGGCAATGAAGATCAAAAGCCGCAGAAAAAAGTGGCTAAACATGACAGTGGTGCTGCGGACCTTGAGAAAGTTACCGATTATGCAGAAGAAAAGGAAATTAGTAGTCAAGATATAATAGGGGTATTAATTTGAGTATTTTTGAAATGCGCTTTTTTTCTTCTTCCAGTTCATAAAAGCCTGCTATTTATTGCTTAACATTTTATAAAAGGAACTAACTAAGCTGTTTCTTCATGGTAGCATATGAATTTCCTTTTAATATCAAATGAACTGGGAAAAAAGTGATTAATGTATGAAATTGGTTATGATGCATTTATTCAGTTACATATTTTACTCTGTTGCATATAAATGCAAAAATATTTTGTTATCAAAAAGCGTTTATCTCTCACATTCTTGGGATGGAATTATACTACAGCAAACATGTGCCAAATCCAAAAGTCTTTATTAACCTTTAGAATTCAGCAGATTTCAAGTCAAAATATCCCTTCTACTTGGCACTTTTAGGATTAAAATTTTTTTTTCTTTCCTCAACTGGGAAGTCCAATTCCATCACATGTGGTATTGTTAAGTTTTTCTAGTTACAAAGGAGAGATAGTATCAGTTGATATTTGGATGGTAATCACACACACATTCACGAGTAAGAAAGTTCCCAGTATTTTGCACCATATCATATAATAATTTTTTCTAAAATCCTGGTTCTTATTTTTAATTGAATGACTTTTAAATTTACAAATGCATATTTTTAATATTGTCATATGTCTCTTTTTAAGTAAATTCTAAAGTTACAAAATATGTTTTATAAAGTTTGATGTACAGCATTTCAGAAGTACTAAGAAAGTAGAATTTATATTATTGGCATGTTGACTAGAAATCATGTATTAGTAAAAATTATTAGATATATTAATTTTAATTGCTCCATTAATAATTTTTTAGTCTATGCAAATTGCTAAAAATAACTTTGGTTAGGCTTTAGTATAAGGACTTATTGATTTGGCGAAATTTTTATGGGCGATAGGTCACCAATTCCCGGCGCTTCTTCCTCTGCCATCAGAGACAGCAGAAAGAAAAAAGTTGGCTATTTTTATGGCCTTTTTTCCAATGAAATTGCTCAGGTCAAAAAGTATTGGCCTAATATTTCATACGTTATCCTAAGTCAAAATCATCCTTGAATTTATTTTGAAAGACAACAATAGTATTAAAGCATCAAACTAATGTAAATATCAAAATTCATACTTCATCTAAAACCCTGTCATGTTTTTCATTCTCATAAAGGACTAGGGAAGTTTAAAATTGATTTTGCCATAGTTTAATTGACAGATTAGTTTTATGCGAATATGTAGTGATAATAATGTGAAATATAGTTTGATTTACCAGAGGGAGGCAACATAAAAGCAACAACAAGTCTTATATTTTTTTTTTTATTGTTTATAGAATAAATGAATCTAAATTCACGAAAATTGTGATTATGAAGATTTAAAATATTTTTTTTTTTATCTTCCAACAGAATTGGTTAAATTTTTTTGTATTCTTCAATTTAGCACTCTATGAGTAAGAATACCCTAGCGATCCTTCTCTATTTGCGACCCTCCTTCTTTTCAACCAATTTTTGTCTTTTCTTCAATTTTTTTATGTCTAGACCACAACTAAATCTTGTTTGGCGCAGCATAGCCACTTCCGGCGCTGGCACCAGTAACTTTACACTCACTCACAGCACTCTATGAGTTTTACATGATTATCACGATTTTAATAATTGCTGTTCTCGCGATTTTTAAAGTCATGCTAAGGGTGTGGTCTAAACAGCATTTTCACCTTCTTGTTCTATAATGTATGTAAACATGGACAACCTTAGTTGGTTCGTTTTTTCTGTTAAAATCATTCATTCAGTGTAGAATATATATGATGTTCCATCAATATGTATATAATGTAAATATCGTGCTTTTCCTAAAGTTTTCCAGAAAAAGTGTTTAAGAGTTTCATAATAAAATGATTTTCATAGTTATACTTTTTTTCTGAAGAAAAGACAAACCATGAATTGTGACATTTTTTGTATCTTGCATACCTTGAGTACTTTTCATGTTTATTCATAAAGTGAGTTTTGTGCTCTGTCAAATCGATTTTCAAATTTTTTTGTTTGTATTAAAAAAAATTTCTTTTCCCAGATTTGATTACTTGTATTCAGATTTTTTTTCTTTTGAATTTAGTTATTAAAAGAAGTTTTATTTTAGTATTTGTGTCATAGTGTAAATTGTTTGAATTGCTATTGGTAATCAAGAAATGATGGAAGGTTTGGCTTGTTTGAAAAGTGGGACTTGATCAGAATGGATTTTGCATTATGTTATAGGACAAGGTAGTAATCAATTTTAGTTTTAAATAAATTAGATATTAAAGTGACCCAGAAGAATTTAGTAGTATTTGTCTTGATTCTTTAAGTATCCTGAGTAATTGGATAGTCTTTAACATTTTGTGTTTTTACATTTTGAATGGTTGGAATGTAATTGAAAAATTTAAGAGGTTTTTACAATGTTATTGACACAAAATTAATATTGTTTTTATGTATGATGAGAATTATGTTGGATGTTCCAACTTTAAGAATCTCCTACTCATCAGAATATAGCTTTTTGATTGCAGTAGAATTTTAAGAGCTACTTCATTCATTATGGTTGCTTGTATTGAGTTTTATTAGCCTTTGTATTTATTGATCTTTGAGTGAAAATTTTATTTTTAGTATTGCTGTTAATAGTACATAAACTATTTTTTACTACGTTAAAAATTATCTGATAAGAATCCATTTTAGGTGAAAATGTTGCTGTTATTAATATTTACAGTAAAAACAATTATGAAACATTTTCTTAGTCTAATTTTTTTATTGCTTTGTTTTTCTGTTTCTCATTCATTAATATTTATCATGTGAAAATTCAAGCATGAGTTTTTGTATATGATAATTTTTGTAATTATAAAGAAGTCTTCTGTTTCCAGAAATTTGGATCAATAATTAATTTTAAGTGATTTTGAAAAAAGTTATTTTTTTTCTTAAAATTTTCCATAAATTGATAATTGAGCAAAGAAAGTAATTGATTTTAAAATAACCAATGTTTTTGTTTTAATTAAAAAAAAAAAAGATATAAAATTTTTTTTATTCTTAACTTTTAATTAACAAGTTTTAAAATTTATGTAATTTTTAAGATTTATGTTATTGCATTTATTTTATAGGCTATGTCCTTAATTGGAGATAAACATTCTAAAGAAACAGCAGAAAAAGCAGCACGGCAAAAAGAACTTGCTAAAGTTATCATTAAAAAAGAAGATGTGGAATTAATTGTAAGTATCAATTTGTTTAAATGAAATTGTATTGATTAGTTTTTTTTTTAAAATTTCTTTACTTTTTTTTTTACTTAAATGCCATATTATTCTAAGGTAGCACTTTGCTAATTTTTTTACCAAAAAAAAAAGTAGAAAATGATTATGAATAAATAAAAAAAACTTCTATGGGGCAAAAGAGTAAAAAAAAAAATTATTTTTTTTGCGTAAGAAATAAAAAGAAAATGGGTTAAAAATGACAGCTTATCATCACAAATAAGAAAAAAGTTCAATTCAAAAAAGATTTTTCAATTCAGTTGAAAATTTTTGATTTAAAACTGAAGCATTGTGTACACTTCAACTATTTAATTTATGATTGTGCACAATATTTAAATTTTTAATTGAAAATTTTGAGCTGGATTAAAAAAAAAAAATCTTCACTTTTTTTAAAATTTATGTTGATGATAAATTGTCATTTTTGATTCATTTTCTTTTAATTTCTCACTGGCTGAAGGAAAAGTTATTTACTTTTTAGTTCAATTTTTACTCTTTTCCTACCTAGAAATGTTGGTTTTGTAAATTTTATATATATTATAATAAAGATCAAATTTTTTTTATAAATATTAAAGTATTTTAAATTACACCAAATTTTGTCTTTGTGAGATCTGTGTTATTCTAGTGTTCATAGTTGCAGACTCGTGACTGGTGTTGTTTTCGTCAAATTGTTGGTTTGGGCCCTGATGCCACTAAAAACCTGCTGTGTAGTTGTGCTGATGCACATTTATTCTAGTAAAGGTCCCAAGTTCTCCCACCTGGTTTGGCGCAGCATAGCCATATCTGGCTCTTGTGCCATAAAATTCTAAAGTCACTCACTCACCCAAGCTCTCCCATTGGCATAGTGTGGAAGTTTGGAGAGTGAGGGGCCAGCTCAGGTATTGTCTTCGTCGCTTGACTGAGGCTCAAAATTACAAGGTTCATTATCAATTGCATCTCAGTGCAATGTTAATAAACAATCACAATCTGCTTTGGGAGTGATTTGCTTGTCTAAAATTTTCTGTAGACAGAGTTTTACTAGATTTTTTCTTTAGAACATTATGACTTGGTTATATTTTCAAGTGATTAAAAATATAAAATGTATCAAAATATAATCAGATTGAATAAGAGAAACATATTTAAAATATTAAGTAACATCAATGATCTGTGGTACAAAATAAAATGGGACACTGTTCACGAATAATTATTCGAAGAGACTTATGAGAGATACATAATCATAAGATTAGTTCTTTTAAATTATATTTTGTAAAAATAAGATTTGGAATTTGGTTTGCTTGCTAATGAATTTCTTTCATTTCTTTTCTCACTAAGTGTAATTCTAAGTAGAGAAAATAACTCTCAAACCAGTAAAAATCCATTGTGTCAATTGTAACTTTTGATTTGCAGATGTGTGCAAATTTTGTACCAAAAATTTTGTCAGATGAGTAGAAGGAACAATGTGGGATGATTTATTCTGAACTATTGGAAGTTAGGAGATTGATCAAAACCTTTTGGATTAAATAATAACAGATAATAAAACATGGATTTTCAAGTAAGATTCAGAGACCAAAGAGGAATGTGACGATTAGTACTCAAGCATCTTTCCTGAACTAAAACAAGTCTGCAGGAACAAATTGTATGAAATGGATGCTCACTGCTATCTTTGATATGAAAAGCTTGGTCCGTAAGGAATTTGTATATGCAGAACAAACATTGGATGGCAAATTTTACATAAAAAGGCTCGAATGTCTAGGGATTAGAGTGCTTCCCATCTGAAAGTAAATCGGTGATACTTGGGTGCTTAATCATGATTATGCTCCTAGTCACATATTGCTAATTGGAGGTACTAGCCAATCATACATCAAAACTTTTCCCCATCCAATCCTACTGTCCAGATTCATCTCTCATTGACTTCTTGCTCCCTTAGACCAAAAAAGGTTTGAAAAGGGGCATTGTTTTGGGAAGATTAATGCAGTTCAAACAGCTTTAATGGGGTGCTTGAACAGCCTTGCAGTTGCTGATTTTCAGTCTACTAATGATGACATGGAAAATGCATGTATTAGTGCAGGAGGTCATTTAAAAAAATATTAAGTTGATGTGCATATATCTTCAAGAAATATCTTTTTATGACTTCAGTTCTATATGTATTCGACAAAGCCTGTATATTGAATGTACTTAAGTTTTTTTTGAAGGATTCATATATTAGTGATCCCCTCTAGATCTTTTCAGTGTTTTATGATTATTTTTATCTGTGGATTAGGTTGACTTCTAATTTTCCCCAGAATAGTCTTAAATATTTCAATGCATTTTTATTTATGAAACATATTATTAAAATTTAATCCCAAAACTGTAGTGAAAGTTATCCTGATTTGCATTTTTGAACAAATTAAGTTATGCTATTCTATGACTGAATTCTTCATTGCTACTTCCTTGTTATTTATTTTTTTTACTAAAAAAAATAAATCTAAAGGTACTTTTGAAACTTACCATGAAGTGCACCTTGATGTATTTTATTTTGTGATATGTTCATGTCAAATTATTAATTTAAGTTGATTATTCCATTTTATATTTTAAAAAAATAATTTACCTCATTGATAATTATTTTGATTATCTTTTAAAGAATTGTGTAATTTTTAATGAACAGTTAGCATTCTCCAATACTGTTTAATTTAGGGGGAGGGGAACAGCTTTTAACATCAAAGAAAAAGGTGTAATTTATGTAAAATGGGATTGAAACTGGAGAGGGAATGCTTAAAAACTTTTTGCAATTTATTTAATATGAAAATTTTTTTAAAATGATTTTTTCATGAATAATAATGGGGGAAAAGAAAGGTACTGGATGCTTTTTAATTAAAAGGTCATCCAAGTTGGAAAGTGTGTCAATTTTGTCAAGAAAGGAAACTAGGTAAAATTCAAGAAAAACCTTCTTTTGAGAAGGACTGTGTATCTCCAGTGAATTTTAAGAAAATATCTTCATTTACTTCAATATATAAATTTAAAATTGCTTTCATTGTGAATTATTCAATTAAAAATATTTATTTCAGATTGTAAAAACATCAAAAAAGTATTTGGTTTAGCTCTTAATCATTAAGTATTTTTTATTCTTAATCATTTCATCTCTTTTAATATTTGAATTAAAAAAAAAAGTTTTCTATTCTTTTGAATGCGAAAAATATATACTTATTTTTTACTTTCTGTCCTTATTCTTAATTGAGAGAAAAAATTTTCAGATAAGAAAATTGTTTTTTAATGAAATTAAGCTGATGTTCTGAAATGTACTTGTAGTGGTTAAATATAAGTTATTGTACAGAATGCTGCAAAAATCGCAATGTTAATGCATTGATGATTTTCAATTTTAAGTACTATATTTTTTTGTTATTCTTATATATTTGATTGTTTCTTTTGTAGATGCAAGAAATGGAAATATCACGGAATCTGGCTGAATTGAAACTAAGAGAACACCATGGAAATATTGTAGAGGCATTAATTGAATTAACTAATTAATTTTTGTAAATAAATAAATGTTTTATTTAAACATGAATGAAAATGAATTTCATATACATACAGTACTAGAAATTTTCTATAAGCATGCATATAAAAATGCGGGGAAAGATTCAAGACAATGCAATAAAATTTTTAGATGATGTTTACATTGTGATTCAGTTATCAATCACTGTTTGAAATGAAGACTTTTTTTTTCTTCTTCCAGATATATGCTATAAGTTGTATCATTGACAAAACATGTATTCAGCAAATAACTTAATAGTATAAATAATTTTTGTGTTGCTCCTAATATTCTGATGATAACTGTAGCTGCTGGTTGGTTATACTTAAACTATCTATGGACACATCATTGGATCATCACTGGTCCATCCTATAGTTTCATTTTTGTTTTGCTCTTTCAGCCATTTCAATAGTGGGGCAAAGTACTCTAACATTGGTTTGGCATCCATTTTATCAAATTTGCCTTGTGTACCAATCTTCATAGCTTCTTTCCAGTGAACTGAACTTCCAAGGCTAAGCATATCGCTGAAAAATTAATAAAAAATAAAAATTATAAAAAAATAATGAATTTTCCCAATGTTTAAATGACAATTTTTATCCATCATACATAGAAATTTTAATATATTCTCCAAAAAATATTTTTGGATTGTTTAATTATAAAAATATTAGATGTATATGCTTATCACCCATATTAAAATGTATAGAAATACTGTTAATGGATTGGTAGTTTTAATTTATTACTAAGTACATAAAGAAAATGAAGATTGTGAAGGATTCCAATATGTAATTCAAATATTTGTAAACATTACATATATAGGAGTGCAATTTATTTTTTACATGCATGGAAAATATTACTTACACATGAAATACACACAATGTTTAGAAATTGTGAAATGTTTTTAGCAAGAGAAGGAGCAAAATTCAATTGATACAAATATCATGTGGAATTCAGTCAAATATTCACTTAAAATAGTGTATTGCATTTAAGCAATGCAAAATTGTATTGTTTATGTATTAAAAAAATGGTTACCAATATCTGTGAGAGGATTATTAAATTTATCACCCAATCTATCTTTTTCATTTAACATAGTGAAGAAGATGGTGTTATAGTTCTGTTTAATTTCTCCTTTAGAAGCAATTCAGACATATATATCATTATTAGAAGCACTGAGGGACTTAACATCTTCAGGTAAATACATGCATCACTAAGCCGAGGCAACCTGGTTTCCTTTCCCATGGAATTTTTCTGGTATTGGTAAGCATGGATGAAGTGTCCCTGATATACCCTTGCGACCCTTCCCTATTTTCGACTCTCCTTTCAACCAATTTTTATCTTCCATATTTTTTCAAATATCTATATAAGAGTGACACCTTGTCTGATGCAATATAGCCATATCTGGCTCTTGTATCATTTAAATTCACCAAAATTTATATCATTATTAGAATTTTCAGACATCAATAAAAAAGTAACTTCTTCAAGATCTTTTTCCTGTAATTGCATTATTTGTATAGAGAGTATATTAGTAAACAGTTGGCAAATTAAAAATTTGCATCAGATTTTTATACTAGAATTTTATTATTTTGTCAATATATGCAGAAAGTCAATATATTATGCTTTAGTGATCTTGCAACTAAATGGTATCTGCTTCATATATTTAATTCAGAATACATGATTTAGAGAGCATTAACAATTAGCTCTTGTTCTTTGCATTAATGGTTAAAAGTTTTGTTTAATTTATTTCATTATGTAAGGAAGCATACATTTCAGATTTTCTCATATTAGTATAATATTTTTTCATATAATTTATTCAAAATTTCTTCCCTGATTAGAGCCAGAGGAGCAAAATTGAAGCTAAAGTCTTTTATTCTTGTTACCCTTTTATTGAATTCTTTTCTTAAAATCTTGTACAAAGCTTTTAAAGGGGTGTGTACAGACGGACCTCATTTTCTTTTAATAAATAGGCTTTTGAATTTATTTTCAGCAGTCAGAGTTTGTGAAATTTTTCTAAAATGAAGTTGAATTAACTGTTGAATCAGACTTCAGATATAAATTTGATAGAAAATATGGGAGAATCCTTTTCTTTGTGGTTAAAATGTCTTAAAAATAACATGGTAATTATTTTTATAGTATAAATTCAGTATGTATGCCAGCAAATTTAAAACATTCGTGAAACAAAACTTTTTGCATCAAGTTTGAAGTAACTAATTTATTGAGAAATGTATGACTTTAGTTATAAAGAAGGTCACATTACTTTATTTTGATACCCATTTGTTTAATTTATTATTTTTTTCCACTTTATATTATAATTTAAATTGTTTCATATGTTGTATGACATGTTTTCATATCCATTATTTTGGTTTTAAGTATTATGACACATTTCTAAAAAAAAGGGTTTATATTAAAATGTTAAATTGGGACTTCATACATTTCAATTTATATATTTTTTCCATACCAGCAATTGATATATATAAATCTAAACAACAATTATGTATTTTAAATTTGATATTATAGATTTTTATTTCTTTTTCATTTCTAATTTTTCAAGTGTTAAACAGTTAAAAAAATTGTATAATTGTGCAACTTCTAATATATTGAAACATCTATATCTTGCTTCTAAATTATATTTGTTAACTTTGTAAAGCTTAAAAGAAGGGTCAGAAATTATTTAGAGAAAGATGCTACTCAAATTAGGGAGAATCAATGAGATTAAAAAGATCTGGGTATGGGTTTTTAAAAATAGAGTAATTAGATAATGTTATTTTTTTACAATGAATATATATATATATATTATAAGAATTTTTGTGTGATGTAAGACGTAGAATTGATTTTTAAACTATTGTTTGAATTTTAATATGCAATATAAAAGAAATAATTGATGTTGTTTAAACAAACCTCATCACTTGTCCTGCATTTTTATTCTTGTATATATCACATTTATGTAATGGTCCTTCATAGCCTGCAGCATCGCATAATGATTTATGGAACTGGAACTGAATGACGAAGCTTACGAAATATCTGTCAAACATAACACATTAAATTAGGCAACTGAAATGGAGGAATTCAAAAAGTATATCTTAATATATATTCGGCATAAATTTATATAATATACATACAAAGGACTTGATATTTGAAAATACCCAGGTGTTAAAATAATCTTATTTTAAAAGTTGTATATATAAATGAATTACTTTAAATTTTCAAAGTTATTTTATTAATTTTTTTTTTTTTTTAAATTGTAGAGCCGCCGTGAAGAACATTGTCGGATTTTCATTTCCGACGAAATAACAGAACATGAACAGCGCTACCGTTTTAAATTTTGTGTAAAGTTTGACGATTCTCAAGTGGAAAACGTAGTACAACTGCTTCAAAAATGAGAGAGATGCACATTCTGGAAGTCCTTCAACATTTAGAAATGAGACAGTCATTGATCATGTGATAACCCTGTAGCTGCACGATCGTCAAATCACGATCAGAGTGCTTGCAGAAGAGGTGAGCAGGAGCCCTGGATCTGTTCATTCCATTTTGGCTAAAATTTTGGGCTTCATGAAAAAAGATTATGAGCAGATGTTTTTGAACAAGCCCGTCCTTCCTAATTTCCTCACCAAATACAACGTACCTTGTGCTTGATCAGGTACCCGATTCTCCCGACATAGTTCTTAAGCTATGGTTTCTAAAGAGAATGGAGCCATTATATATCTGGGAGTCTCATAATTGCGGTGGATGACGTCATTAATCTTCCAAGTCAAGTCTTTCCTATTAAACCATAACTTACTCGATGACTTACGTTCCGTTCTCATTCAACGCTTTTTCGGAAACCACGCCACCTTGGTTCACATAGAAAACTTTTTAGTGACGTCTACCACAACAATATCGCAACCGCCAGATAACGGTACCGCTTTCTGAGGAAACCATATCTTTAGACTTTTCGCTTTTTTCTCAACCTGAAAATGCCCCTGAAGGTGACCAGGAAAGTTTAGAGATTATGTAGAATGTGACGGACAAGCTACGCTTCATCTCAAGAGAGATACCAGCGCAGCTTCCTACAGTTGCAGAATCGGTGGGAGAAGTGTTTAGGAGCCTAAGGGAATACACACATAGTCTTCGTGATTTAAGTATGGCACGGAAGTTTGACTAAGCTCATGTGAGTTCCCATGCAGAAAAAGTTGTGAACCCGTGTTCTAGTATAAAGTTCTTTAACAGACTTTCCCCAATGTATTTGGGTGGTGGCGGCCGGCGGTTTTTCGTCGTTTCATGGGTTCGAACCTTGTAGCCAGGACTGATGCACGTTAAATTTGTCAAGGCTCAAAGTTCTCCCGATGGCGCAGTGTGGTGGTTAAAAAAGGGAGGTGTCGTCCGCATCACTTGATCGAGGCTCAAAATTACGAGGTCCGTCACCAATAACCCTCTTGTTGCTTCTTGTGAGATGGCTATGAAACCATTCTATTAACCTTGTCATTCGTTGCGCCATAAAACCCTACAATCACTCACTCACACTACCTTGTCATTCGAATGAAAGTGAAGTAATTTTTTGGGGACTCTGGACTGTGCTAAGTAAACTCCAACTAATCGATCTTTCTATTTTGAATATATACTCACCTGATGTATGGAACATCAGCAGCGACATGGTATTTGGCTGCAGCATCCAGGTCATCGTTTGTTCTTCTGACTGGTGGGCAAACTCCTTGATATTTTAACCTATAATAATAGGAAAAATTTTTTAAGTCTATCATTCAAAATTTTAAAAGTTATCTTTCGTTTTACTTAACGATTTATTCTTAAAAATCACTTACCTGAGATCCCACCATTTTGAATTAAGCTCATCTTTATTTATGGTGCCATCAAATACCTTCCATCTCCACGAGTCAATGAGATATCCAAAAGGCACAAATGCAATCTTGTCTAAGGCAGTGTTCATTAATGTGTTGATATCGTTTTCTGCAAAAGTGAATAATCATTAACTTTGAGTTTATTTGAATATAATACATGGAAAATTAAATATATAAACAAAGTTTTATTTATTTTTTAACTTCTAAAACACGAAAGTAATATGTAATTCGAAGTTTCCTTTTTTAATACTTTTTTTTTTATTTAAATACATAATTATAACCATGATACATTAATTGAATGAATTTATTTTAAGACGTATAGCTCATTTGGACATGATAGGTCATACATGTTTTCACTCCATTACTCTAAATATGAATTTTTTTTTGTTGAAAGTATATTATGGAATGTACAATGATGGTGTATTCCGTATAATGTAAGTATTTATTTGTATAAATTATCGGGTTTTTAATGAAGAATTGGAGAATTATTTTACTCCGGGAATGAAAATCTATTTTTAAAAATAAAATGTTAGATTATGGGTAAGATATATAAAAATATTATTAAAAAAACATATATAGAAGCATTATTTTCTTAAACGCGCGTCAATTAAAATATTAAATACGTTTTATATGGTAGCTGTAAAATTATTTTAAAATGTAATGAAATGCAGATTGGTCATGTTCGGAAGAACATCTTAAATAATATCAAGAAAATTTTTTAAAAAATATAATTTACATAATTTTAAGTGAACTAGCATGGTAAATTATTAATCGAAACTAAAACCATAGAAGTTTTGAAATGTGCTATGCAAATATTTTATAAAAAGATTTAAAAAAAAAAAAAAAGAATTATGAAGTAATTCAAATACCATTTATTAAATTGTCTAAAAAGTCTTACATATAATAATTAAATTCACAATAGAGGTATTATTTTATAGCAATTTTTCCCGCAAAAGTTCGTGTTTTTTTTTTTTAAAGATTTTATTATATTAGCAAAGTATTTCCTTTCTAAATGCAATAAATAATTAATGATATTGTATTTATTAAAAAAATAAATAAGATTTAATATTTGCAGATTAAGGTCTGTAATAAAATAGTTTAGTTTATAATCCGTCTTCACGATCGTCAACAAGGAAAGAGTCGTTTCACAAGAAAAATGCACGATAAATCTTGAACTTTGGTTAAGATTCATAAGGAAAATGCTAGAAGTGTTGAATATTTAATGACAATACTGAATTATATATTCACACATATATTTATGTATATACATTTTAAATTTAGAAATTTATGATTATATTCTCTGCATATTAAATTACAGGCTTTTTACTTTTAATATCCGAAATATAAAATTAATGTGATATAATACAAATTCGAAATATGATTCTATTTTACAAATATTTATATTTCTTATGTAATGGTATGATAATATGAACAGTATTCTAGAAAATGACTTCAATGGACATGTTAGTTATATCTATACATTTTTCTGTATTCGAACACTTATGATATTTTCTAGTTAGTTATTTTTATAAATATATGACAAATTTTTTGAATCCTTTTAATTTTTTATTCATTCATTATTCAATTGCTTTCCATATTACTTCCTTTTGTATCTAAGCAAATACAGAAACGCTCTTTATATTTTTGCTTTTAGAAGATTGAAAACACTAATTCTTTTATGAAGAAAATATTCTTTGGTAAACACGGGTGAAGCACCCCCCCCCCGGTTATGCTAGCGACCTTTCTTTATTTTCGACCCTCCTTCTTGTCTACCAAATTTGTCTTTTTTTTCAATTTCTTAATGTCTAGACCACAGTTAAATCTTGTTTGGCGCAGCATAGCCATATTTGGCTCTTACGCCATTAAACTTTATATTCACTCACTCACTCATGAAGAAAATATTTATTCTACATTTACCATCATCTTCAGAAAATTCTTGAAGAAGTCCAACTGTTTCTAAATGTTTTGGCGTATCTACTGATAAAGCAATTGTGTCGCCGACTGCCTCATGGAAACCTATGAAGAAAAGAAAGGAAAAAAGGTTCATTTCTAATTGCAAACCTATTTGTAATACACAAATAAAATAAAGATTTTTTTTTTTATTGTTACATGCCTTATTGCATGATGGATAAATAAACATTGATTTTATATACTTGAAAAAGCTTTATATCATAACATAATTTAGTTTACGTATTCGAATGAATATAAAGCATGTGCATGAAAATGCGTTGGAACTCTTAACTTTTACTTAACGATTATTTAACTTTTTTTAAAAGTTAAATGTTATACAAATGTTTCTGAATTTATTTTGGTACAAATGTTATTACATATTAACATATTATTTAGAAGCTTATAAAGTTGATTAAGTTCAAAATTTTAGTTTGTGAGATCAATTTGATACGTAAATCAAGGTATCGTAGTTTGATCAGAAACATTTACATAAAACCCAAATTGTTTTTTTAAAGTTACAGTTTAATTTTATGCAGATTGTCTTATACTGAATTCCAAAAATTAAGGAAAATCTACAAAATTTACGATAACTCGTTTAAAAAAGGACGCGAATCCGAATTAAATGTGAAAATGCTGTTAAATAAAAGGTGCTGAATGAAATGGCAATAAGCAAAGTAGTGGCGCTGAACTCGGAATGTGTCATCTTTGAGGAACAGAAAAATGCCTACTGGAGAATAAAGTTGCTGATATCGCTGTGATTGTGAAATAAGAAATCAGAGATAGACAATTCGTTGCAATTACCTCAAGATACTATTTGCCCGAAGAACTGCAATGGCGAACCACTGTGAGACAAGAGGGAAGTCAAACTCTAACAGAAGCGACCAGTTGGCTACCAGTTGGTTCTTCTGTGGTTCATAGACTATGCAACTATTTCAAACCACTGATTCGGCATTCCAAAACTCCGCCGAGGACGTCTGATGACGGACATTACCGGTTATGTACACGAGGGAATAGAACTGCAACGCCAATTCGACTTCCCTTGTTGCAGCCTCCGGAAGTTTGGTGTTAACGTCCAATGTGTGTAGAAGACTTCACGAAGGTGGTTTTTACTCGAGATAACCAGTCAAATGTGTGCCGCTCACATCATTTCACTGTAGGGAACATTTGAGGTGGTCACTACAATATGTCCAGTGGATGACCAATCAATGAAAGTCTGTTCTCTTCACGAATGAGTCCAGGTTTAGGCTCCAAAGCGATGGTAGACGTTGTTTGATTTGGAGAAAAGAGAACACGTTATCATCCATCAGACATTCGTGAAAGAAATTCTTAGAACGGAGGCAGTGAGTGTTTGAGATGGTATGTGTGAGTGAACGCACAGACATCCCAAGTATTTTCACATGGAACCATGAATGATCTCATCTATAGAGATGTCCTCTTTGATTTTTATGTGCGTCCTTATGCTAATGCAGTAGGTAATGATTTCCGCCAATAGGATGACAATGCTAGTCTATACAGGGCTCTCGTGGAAGATTATCTTCAACACCAAACAATTCAGCGCATGGAATGACCAGCACAATCATTGGGCTTGAACCCTATCGAGCACATTTGGAATGCTTTAGGAAGACGAGTTGCTACTCTCAATCCACCTCCTCAGATCCTTTCTGTGCTTACAATTGCTTTGCAAGAGCAATGGCTCTCACTTTCCAGTGAACTATAAAATCACATAAAGACAGTAATATAACATATCGTTGTAATTGTTGTATTGCTTCTAACGGTGTTCACACTCCATATTGAAAACAATTTTTCATCCCAAACTGACACATTCAATTTGTTTGTTTTGTACATGTGCTAATTTACGTTTAGAGTAATCGCTATCTTCGTGATTTTTTTAAGAAAGTTATGGATATAAATCTATAAATTAAACATAATAATCAAAATAATGTATGTGTAATAATGAAAATTTTTCTTTTCCAGCAAATTTTGGATCCAGTTATTCGTATTGATGATTTTAGAGAAACATGTCGCATTTTAAAGAAGGAAAATTTTCAGATGCAGTTTAAACTAATTTTATAGGGTGGGGGGGGGGAATTCAATTCCTTTGAACGTAATACTGTTCGAAACTGAAAACGGATTAAACTAATTCAAGAACTTTAAAAGGGTGAAAGAGGATTATGGAAAAGTAAAATTGGATGAAAAAAAAAAAAAATAGAAACGATTTTTATCCTACAACCTATACTGTCTACTATAAAAACACATCTCAATCGTATCGAATGTACTGAAAAGCATAAGAATTGCATTGTCCTTCTAGATTGAAGAGGACTTGAGGCACACCTGTCTTGTAAAAGCGGATATAACCCAGAAAGATTGCAAAGATATTGACTTTTCTTATTAGTCAGTTAAAAAAAGAAATAGATTGTACTTATAATCACTATAGTTTATAATGTAATGCGTCAAAATGTGACATTGAGTTTTGAAT
This sequence comes from Nephila pilipes, assembly GCA_019974015.1. Lineage (NCBI taxonomy): Eukaryota > Metazoa > Arthropoda > Arachnida > Araneae > Nephilidae > Nephila > Nephila pilipes. Next base: position 250,235 of record BMAW01031503.1, on the reverse strand, counting down.
TGTAGAATTTATAAAATTCGTTAGAGGTTGTCGAGGGAAAAAAATAACTTTCTTAAAATTAGTATGTAGGGATGCGCGTGAAAATTCTTACCAGGATTTGCTCCTTCTCTGAATACCAGAGGCTGATGAGCGTACTGCAAGTAATATTCAATATGGCCCATTTCATGGTGGACTGTAATGAAATCTTCCATGTTTATTCGGGTACACATTTTAATTCTGCAAATAAAGTTGATTAAAAATCCATTCTGTGTGCGAAAAGCTGATGCTTATTGAATAATTTTTCATAATTTCCTATTCAGTTTATTCAACGTTATATTTCAATTGATTAAATGACAACAAAATGATTAACAGAGTTACCGGAAATCTTTTCCATTTGCAAAATCCCAAGCTGAAGCATGGCACACCATTTCTCTGTCAGTGGGTTTTTCGATAATTGAACGATTCCAGAATTCTGGTGTCATTTTTATCAAACCCAAAGAGGTGAAAAATTCCTCAGACCTCTTAAACATCTCCAATGCTGTAATTCCCTGAAAATTGGAATTTTGTTTATAAATTTTTTTGCCTGGATACAATTGTAGAAATCGGTGGTTTAGTTTAAAAGTCACCCGTCATTTGTATCATAATATGAACACGCCTTCGTTTATTTGTAATTTAAATATTCTGTATTTTCAATGTATGAATAGACTACAGTAACGCGAGATTCGTTCAATAATTCCTTAGAAAATGGGAAAAGGGGGTTCAATAATCCCTTAGGGATGGCGCTTGTAGCACCGAAAATGGTTCGTTTTTTGTAAGCATATCGACTCACTAGACAGTAGTTTTAGTTTTAGTTTTTATTAACGTCGCACTAGAAGCAACACGAGGGCTATTGGCGACGGACCTCGTAATTTTGAACCACGGTCAAGTGACGAGGACGACACCTGAGCTGGCACCCCCTCTCCTAACATCCACACCACGCCAACGGGCCCACTAGACAGATATCTAAGTTTCAGTTATTTCCATAATGTGGTTTCATTATATTTCCAAACATAAAAGAAATGGCTCGGCAGAAAATGGCTCACGTCCAATGAAGAGGTCATCGTCCAAATAGACATCTATTTCGAGAAGCTTCCGAAATCTTTCTTTTTAGATGGATTAAAATAGGCACAGAAACGCTTGGAAAAGTGCGTAGTGTTAAAAGGAGATTGTGTTGAGAAAAATCTACCTAAAATAATTTTCCCCCTATCTTTTTCTAAGTACTTATTGAACGACCTTGGTATAAATTACATATATCAACACCTGGGGAATATAGGTCAGAGGTTAAAGACAATACCTTGGTTTCCATCGTTTCTGTTACATCAACGGAGTTTTTATTGGGGTATGGTTTCACGATATCATAGATGTTAGACCATGTCTGAGCCCACATATTTCCTAAAAGAGAAAAATTAGTAATTGTGTAAGCATAAATTAAACGCTTTCAGGCAATGTGTATAAAATGCTCAATCTGTGCTTTATATCCAAAAACAATTCCCTTTCGAAATTGTGGAGTTAAAATTTATTAATTTCCTTATATTGCAATTAAATTTTAATGTGATATAAGGAGATTTATATACATATTTTTAAATCATATATCATCAAAAATGTTTTTTTTTTTTAAAAAAAAAAATATTAAATTTCATTTTCAATACTTTAAAAGTTATATTTAATAGAATTTTTATGACTGTGAAGATTTAATATAAAAAAAATTAAGCATATCTTTTGAAATAAATAAGATGTTTGAAAGAGAATTGAGATCTCCAAGCAGAGATCAGAAAGTAAAATAATTCTAATACACATTCTAAGCATTCTAAACCCTTACCTTTCTACACTATAGTTTCTCTTTAACAATAAGGTATTCTTATGACAGGATTTAGTTAGTAAAATTACAACGCTAATTCTGGAACAGATTACGGTAGTTAACCAAAGTACCATTGTACTTGGCTTTTAATTACATGAAAACGTTGAAATACAGAACTGAAATTTTTTAAAGTAATCTATTATTAGAATTTCTTTAGAATTCAAGAAGTATTGAAGTACCTAATCCTTGATCCTAAAATTTTTTTATATGATGGAAAAGGACGTTTTCGCTTCCATTGTTCCAAAAACATCAGGTTTAGTTCTAAAAATAAACTTCTTCAATATGTGTTTTCTCATTATAGTTTTCTTCTTAAAGGTTAGAAACTTTCTTTGAACTTTGAAAAGAACAGAGTTATACAAATAAAAAAAAAAAAAATGCAGAAAGTAGGAGGAAAAATTACGTACCAAGCAGATGTGCGGGAATTGGACCATCTGCTTTGATACCACCATGTGGGTAACGCTTAATAAGTCTACGTCTGACATAAGCGTGTAGTTGCTGATAAAATGGTTTGAGAGTCTGCCACAATTCTTCGATTTCAGCTTCGAAAGTTTCGCTTTCATAAGGTTCCCTCCACATTTCTCCAGCATTCTTAAAACCTGAGAATAGAATAATGTAACTGTTATCTTGGTGTTTGATCAATGTCCTATCATCATTTCTAAGATTCATGAAAGAAAAAAAAAATCATGGAAAAATCCAAGAGTTATTAGAATTTTTTTTTCTGGACTTCCAGAATACCTTTTCAATAATTTAACTAATATTTCAATAATTTTTAACTAATATTTCAATAATTTTTTTAATAAACTTTGCCACCATATAAAAACGTTTGTAAAAACGTTGGTTTTTATCTCGAATTATTAACCAGTATTATTAACTCGAACACATTGATCTTCCTTTCTTATTTAGCTAACCCTACTCATTTACTGTGGGGGACATACTAATGCTGACAATATTTTAACTTAAGTGTAAGAGTGTAAATAAAACCCTCAAGAAGTTTAAGCATTTTAAATCTTAAGTCACACACACGCACGCACACACGCGCACACACACACACAC
>BMAW01031503.1:177506-233991 GCA_019974015.1 Nephila pilipes | reverse complement strand
TCAGTTACGGTTGCTACACGAACTCATGATACATTATTTCAATTTTGACTTTAAGATTTTTGCATGTTTATTTCAAATTTAACAAACTCAATAATTTGCTGAATTTGTAGAAATTGTCATAATTTACTTGAGTTTGATAATAAGAGAATATTTATTACTATGATTTTAAACACTGTATTGAATCATCGACTAGTACAAAGAAAAGAAATCTATGGTGATAATTATGCCTTAAAAATATTTATTTTTCACTCTACATTTAGAAATGATTATTAATCTAAAAAGAATGTTTCCGAGGATTAATATTGCCTCTTGAATTTTTCATCGGGTAATGCTGCTTTTCCAAGGACTGAAAGACTCTTGAACCATCTGTACACTGTCGCGTTCTTGTCTTTAAAATCTTTCCAAGCAAATGATGTATTTCTCCAGGCTTTTGCGAATTTTGCTGTTTTTGTTCCACTTAAGCTAATTATAGAAACGAAAAGTTAATTTACCTCGTAATATAAAGTAATTTCAAATGTCTGTACAATTTAATAAAAATTTAATAAAACATTGAAAAACGTAATTTAGAGTAATTTAAAAGAGAATATTAAAATCTTATAAGAGGATATGTATACCATGTTTACACTTCCAACTTAATACATATATGAACGAGAGAAAATATATAAAATAAAATATAATAAATAAAATGGAATGGGAAATTGGATCAAATGTCTGCCTGTCTGTTTTGAAAGATGGTTTGATCTTTGAACTAAATATTGAACAAATTTTTAAAATTTATATAAGCTGTCAATTTGTATTATTGAACCAATATAACTGCACTTACAGTTAAAAGCTTTAGGACTCTGATTTATAAATTTCAAATGCAATAAGGGATTGTATTAATTAATTAGCTAAAAGGTTATTTCAGTTGATTTTTATAGCAACAACATTGAAAATTATATGCACAAACGTTATCTCCGAACCTATTTCTTCTAATTTAAAAGATACTGAATCTTAATTTCAAATAAATAAATTAACAACAACACTTGACACAGCAAGACATCTGTATATCACAACAAGGCTCACCACCTCCAACGAATGTCGCGAAATTGCTTGCAGAAAAGTAAAGCAGAAAGACTCCCGAGTTGGTACCTCTCCAAATTTGTATTCGCAGTTTCCGTCGACGTAGGTCTAAGCCTTGATGCCACTGAAGACGCATGTATTGAGGTTGATGCGCGATAAATCAAGTTGTGGCTCAAAACTTACTGGCACAGTAGGGAAGTTAGAGGGAGATGTCAGTTCAGGTGTCGCCATCGTCACTTAACCGAGATTCAAAATAATGAGACCCATCAATAAAATCTCGTGGTGCTTCCAGTGTGACGTTAATAAAACCAACCAACCAAATCTCCAAATTTCACTACGCCTACAGGAGGATCGATCTTGACCAGATTATCATGCATCAGCCCTTAATGGCCATTGCATTTGTCTTAGAGTCATCAGGGTCAACCCAAGAGCTGAATAAAACAACGCCGGCATGTAATCCGTTCATGCCTACTTGCTACTAAACTATTTTTAAATATTTTTAAAATTTCGAAGAAAATATTTTCTTAAAATTTGTTCGAAATCCGATCGAATTGAGTAATATGGAATGTTCAAGGCGAGAAAGTTATTTAACGAGAACTTCAGCCCTTTGATAGAATAACTCTATCCTTTCGAAGTGACTACGAACTGAAACAAAATTATGCCCCGTGAAATGCCGCGTTTTCATGAGAAATTTTGGGAAAAACTTTCCACTTCGAAAGCGTCTCTGTCTGTTGACGAAATGAAAGACGAGAGATTGCGCTTCTGTTTGCTTTGCCAAGCACATCTTATTGCTGACAACGAAGACTTAGGTGAACAAATATAGTAAAAATTAAATCAGGTTTATTTAAATATGGACTAAAAGATATGTACTTTTCAATGTAAAATAATACATAATCATATAAAAGCTTGAGGCGCTAAAGTATGACACCTATGTAATTATCGATAAATTACGTACTGTGGTTTTTATACATTAGATAAAAGCAGTACAATAATTTAAAGCTTTTATAAATTATATTATTTTACATTGAAAATAATTCTATAATTTTAGTCCATCTTTGATAAATCATGATTTAAAATGTTTTTACTATTATTTAATTCATTTTAACCTGAAATTTAATACTAAAAGCAAATGTGCGTGCTATATGTATTTGAAAACTGTAACGTTACACGTAAAATAGTCCATAGGTGCCCGTAATTGTCATTGAATTATGCCTTTATGAACATTTCAGCTCAAAGTGCAAGGCTCGAATCCCAGGCCCCAAAGCACTTCAATGCTTCTTGAGCTACTAGTATTATACTGTCGCCGAATTATGGGTGACTGTTCAACCAATTCAGCACAATTCAGGCATAAGTAGTAGTTAAAATTCGAGGCGCATTTTGAGAACTGAAAGAATACATACATACCTACATGAGGTAGCAAATTAAATAAAAGCTTGTAAAACTAATTGTGATAATTGAAAATATTAAAACCATATCATACAACAAGACTTCTAAGTTAATTCTAAGAGATCTAAAGATATTTCTAAGTAACATGTCAGACTTCTAAGACAGAGCCACTTCCAAAAATTATTCAAATACACTATTACGTTTTCTGGTTTATTTTGTGGTTGGTTTCAGACTCAAGTTAGATGGTAAATGAATATGCAGGTAAAATTGTATTTGACGTTTGAAACCCATTATTAAAAACATTGTTGCATTTTGCAAGAAAATAAATAAAAGTAGAAAAACTCAGCTGTAATGCGTCGACGCGATCTCTACACATTCACTAATAATGTAAACAAACCAAAATCTTTAAAACATCATTATAAACTTTGGTGAAAATTTTGAAAGTCAATGTTCAAGCAATTTATGTCAACTAACATATGATAATTATACAGGATTATCATTTATTCTGAGATTATGATTTATTAAATTGTGATTTTTAAAAATCAAAATAATCTTGCTTCTGAGAATTTTGAAATACCGTTGTTTAATTATAATAGTATTTGAAATTATATCGATTGATAAGCAACTGTTGAAGTCTTAAATGAAAAATCCTGATGGCAGCTTATAAATAAATTAACTGAATAAATATAGTTAATTAAAGTTTAAAGAAGAAAATTTTCCACTGGGATGCTGTTTCAGCAGATTTTAAGGGTATCGTCGTTTTAGACTTTAACTAATGTCTGACTTAGATATCTTTGGACCGAATCAATTGTTTCAAAGATATTATTAGTTTCCAGAACATTTAAAAATATTATTACCTTAAGCAACAATTTTTAAATTATTAGAACTTATTAATAGTTTGATATTTTATTCATTTTAATAAAATATAAGATGTTTTCAATTAATGTTGTTCAAAATAAAACGACTGTCAATATTTTTCCGTTCTCGAACATCGCGCATCCATTAGATTTATAGTTAGGAAATAAACACAGCCTCTAAAGGATCTGTTCCTGGGGTCTGAGGTTTGTATCAATCATTCCCAAAGGATTGAGACAGTTGCATAAAATTTGATTTTTGGTTTCAGAATACAGAAAATATAAATTTGAAGAAAAAGAAAAATTGCATCCTGCAATTTTTCATGACTGTAATTAACAATGTACTTTTTATTGCTACCATTTCAATGGTTTTATGTAACTACGAATTAATTATCTATTGATGATGTAAACAGCCAAAAAGTGTCAGGTAGAGAATTTAATTACAGCAAATGTTCAGGGCATTTATTTAGGGCTGTCTCGGGTATTAAAGAATAGCATCCGAATTAAAACGCTTTTCAGGTAAAAAGTCGCTCTTAATTTTATATTTCTGGCTTTGCTGCCCTTTAAAGAACTGCTACTACTCACTTCTATCCACTAATCTTTTCTTTTCTGGTGTAAACTGTATTCCGTGTTTTATCTACTACCACTCTTTGAATCCTGATGACCTCTAAATCCTATTCAATGAAAAATGGCGTATTTTGGAATGTTCGAAATTTTGAAAATACATAAAACGGATGAATGTGTGTACAATGTATATACTTACATGAAAATGTGAAATGATTTTCACCTAGAATATGTATAATTTAGATCAGTTTTGTGACTTTAGGCGAAGGTCAGCCTAAATGTCAGCGACATTCGATATCATAAACTTAAGAAACAACACAATTAAAATGAAAGCTAATTTTTCGAGATATCAGTCATGCGAAGAAAGGGCATTCGTAAAATAAATATTGTTTGGACTTACTTAAGTATATATTTGCTTCGATTTATTTTCCTTTACGCTATTAGAGTGTTAATACTCCAGTTATGTCCAGCTATCATATGGGAATTATAAAGTTTTCAGGATATTATTTATTTATGATTTTAGTATTTTATTTGTAATCCACACCATTTATTTTATCCACATGATTTCACCATGACGAGATCAGTCTCTTCCAAACTTTTCTCTATCATTTTTTCCTCATCTAGAATAAATAATTTTCAAGGACTTCCACTAGTATTCAGTGAACCGGTCTTCTCGTTCTCAAAATATAAATAATACTCAAAATTTACTTCTGTAGTGTAAGCTATTACTTGCCATTTTATTTTAAGAAACAATCAAAATTAATTTTAGTACTGATGGACATTTCAACATCATTTTGTTTTCCTTGAAAATGTTTTGTAACCTTCTAATCAATAATATAATCACCTTGGAATAATTTTGAAAGTAAAAATAAAACCATTATAATTCACAGTACCAAAAGGTATCCAACTATATTTAGCAACCCACTTTTAAAAAAAGGAAAGAAAAAGATATTTAAATTACTCATCTCATTTTATGAGATATTATGACCAAAATCATTTAAAAGGACAAAATACTGTCTTAGATTGAAATAAATTATTAGTTATGGAATTTAACGAAACTTTGTCAGAAATTTGATCAGATACAACATCCTCACGAGAATGCTGTTGCATTAATTTAATTTAATTTTTCCACACATATTTATACGTGAGAGTAGAACTAAATAATATCTAAGAAATGTATTTATATGTGAAAAAGTTATAATTCACTTGATATCAGTCAATTTTATTTTATCGAGATTTACTGAGAGATATCATTGTACAAAAACATCCTTTAAATTTAAAAGTATCAGCACTAAACTGAATTTTTAGTTCACAGTCTGTGAGCTCCCGTCTAACCCGCCATTTGATTTCATCGAGCTAATGTTTCTATGGGAATTTGACTTTAATTCTCACATCTTTACTATTCGATTCTATTTGAGATGCAATAGAGCATCTGATGAGCAAAAACTAATGAATGGCTTCTGTGGAATTACTTTTTCTCCGTTTTAAAATATTTTATTCTTATTTTTAATTATTCGTTTTCAGTTCCCGGTCTTTAAAGAAGGCTCAAATATATTTTAAAATTCGAGAAAATAGATTCCACAGAAGCATTATTATTTTGCTCTTTCAGATGCACTTTATTGCATTCAAATAGAGCCAAATGGTAAGATAGAATTCAAAGTCGAAATATATCTCGAGACATTCCATGAAATCAAATGTGGTCAGAGATGTCTTAATCATATCTACAGCCATTTGATTATCATCAACTATCAATCCTATAGAGCTGTTCCTTAAATTCATCTTTATTATTTGATATTTGAATGAATGAGTGATGAAAAGAAAAGAACAAGGCTCTGTGGAATTACTTTTCCTCCGATTTTCCATATATTGAACATTCTTTAAAGACCGGAAAACTCAAAACGAATCATTAAAATAAGAATAAAAATATTTTTAAAATTTTAGAAGAAAGTAATTCCACAGAAGCATTGATTATTTTGCCTTTCAAATGCTCACTTTTATTAGCTATTGAATTGATCAAATAGTAAAATGTGAGAATTAAAGTTCCATAGGATTAACATTACGTCTAAGAAATCAAATGGCGGGCAGATGGAGTCCTAAGTCGTAATTCATAGGATTAACATTATGTTCAAGTGAAATGGTAGATTGAGCTCAATGTTCACTCACCGCCATTGATTCATTAGATTTAATCGGCCTATGAATTTCGACTGATTTCTTCCCATCTTGCTATTTGATCTATTATGCAATAGGTTGTTAAGAGCAAATAATGAATGCTTCTGGAATTACTTTTTCCTCCGACCTAAAAATATTTTTATTCTTATTTTCATGATCTGTTTTGAGTTTTCGGTCTTTAAAGAATATTTTCAAATATTTTTAAGAGTCGGAGGAAAAAAGTAATTCCACAGAAGCATTCATTATTTTTTGCTCTTTCAGATGCACTTTATTGCATTCAAATAGCTTAAATAATAAAGATGTGAGAATTAAAGTCAAAATTCCATAGGATTAACATTACGTCCATGAAATCAAAATGGCGGGTAGACGGGGCGCCTTAAGGCCCCCGTCTACCCGCCATTTTGAATTTTGCCTATGGAATTTCTACTACCCTGCTCAAATCTGTTCTGTTTCGCCCATTTGAATGCAAAAAGGTGCACCAGAAAGAGCAGAAATAAAAATTTCTGCGGAACTATCCCTTTCCTCCGATTTCTTATGATAATTTTATTCCTAATTATTCGTTTGCTAGTTTTCAGGACTTCGAAATCCATTAAAATCGAGGAGAAAATGTAATTTCGCAGAAACCATCACTATTTTTTTCGCTCTTTCCAATGCGTTTCTTTGTATTTCAATAGATAAAATAGTATAGGTTTGAGGATGGTAGTAGAAATTCTTTAAGATAACATTACGTTCTCGAAATAAAATGGCTCACAATACGCAGTTCAAATTTTACACAGATATTTCAGAGACATTGAGTAAAATCATGTTTTGAGTAAGCAATAGTCTTAAAAAGTCATGTGTTTTCCAGAAAAAAAAAAACGAATCAGTATTTCCTATTTGGTTGACAGCTATAAACGTAATTTTTAAATTGTTACAGTTTCGTTTCTAATTATCCAAGATAAAAATAAGCAGTTTCGGAAAATTAAAGAGTTGAGTTATAAAATAGTATGATAAAAATTTGTAAATTTTGGTCCAAAAGCCTTTTTAATCGTTGTTGGTCACACCTGAACAGTATTATTCATATCTGAAAACGTTCAGTTAAATTATTTCGATATCTCTCTGTTCATACCATGAATATTAAATTCTTACCATGACTTCTTTGTTAGCTTCGGTGAGGTTACTTTGGTAATTCCAACTAGCTATTCCAGCTCTATTCGCAATTTCAGATGCCATTCGGTCATTATCTTTGAGGAACTGTAAGGCTTCCTCTGCATTAGTATTCGTCCCACTTACGTATTTATCTCGTTTAATACTGCAATCTGCACTTGCAGAAATCAGAAGGGTTAGAAGGTTGAAGACCAAGGAACACAATACCATCTTGGAAGTTAAAAATCTGTAAATATATATTTTCATTAATTCGCTAAAGATTTAAAATTTCATGAATTTACGAAAGAATAAATCCTAAATTAAATTCATAAATATGAACAATACTAGATTTAATTTAACAAAAATTATAAGTTAAGTATTGTAGTACACAGTTTTATTTCTTTTGAATTCACTTTCTTTTATTTCACTTTGCAGATTTTAATGGGTAATATCAAAACTCTTAAAATAACACCGGTAAAAAGTGAGTTTTTTAAAACATGGTTTTTTTACACACCTTGCGTAACATATTTTTTTTTATACCTTAAACTTTTACGAGGGGATAGTTTAATTTACTGATTTCAATATTCTCCTGTTTCACATTGTAAGCAATTGGAATTATGAGTAAAATTTAATTCTTTAAATAATTAGTTTTAATCATTTAATTTTTATTAATTTTAATAAAATTATAGTATTGTCATCCAAAACAATCGTGTATAAAAAAGTTCGATTCAATTGAACGCTTTAAAATGTGAGGGGAAAAAAGCTCTTAAAGTTTTGACCCAGACATAGTTGCAATGTGAGTAGATGGTTGGTTTTATAAACGTCCCACAACAAGTAACACGAGGGGTATTGGCAACGGACCTTCAAATTTTGTACCTCGACCAAGTGACAAGGACTACATATGAGCTGGGACGCCTCCCAACTTCCGCACTACGCAAATGGGAGGGCTTTTAGCCACGACAGATTTTACGTGCAACAGCCCCGGCTACAACGTGGGTCGTTAGTGGCCTCAAGGCTCGAACCTACGATATGACGAAAGCCGCTGCTACAAGTCCGCTGCCATAACCACAAGGCTACAGCAACCACTCAATGTGAGTAGGATAAAACCCATTAACAAAGTAAAGAAAATATTGATCGACTACTTTTAGAGCCTTAAATTTTAGAAAATTAATTCAAAATTAATTTTTAAAAAGAACCAAATAAAAAATAAATTCTTGAAAATAGGTTAAACAACCTTTTTTAGGAATTATGTCAACACATCATTAAATAATTAATATCAAATTTGGAAGTATATAAACTTGGAATAGTCCTGAACTAAATCATGTTAATAATTTTATCGTATCTCTCTTCGACATATGAGAAACAGGCAACGAAATTGGTAATCATTCTATTGAACTGCTAGCATATTGCAATAGATTAACTCATAATTTATAATACTAAATATATATACATTTTTTGGAGGATCTTTAATTTTTCTTTCGAATGGGAAATATGACATTTGATCTCGGCTATAACTTTGTCTTAACATTCATCTGAAGATTATGGTACTTTAATGTGAACGTTTTTGGCATTTTAAACTAGCAGTGAGATTATTAACAAATCTATTGACTATATAAGGGAAAATTTCTTGAATAACATATATTTATTTCGTTGTTATTTTCAGACTTAATGAATTAAAAAAAAAAAGAAAAAGCTAGGCCTTATTTTTTTTAATAATGCATTAAAATGCTCTATTTTTTTCTTCCAAAGGATTTATTTTTCAGGAAGACAAAAAAAAAAAAAAGGACTATTTTTTTTTTTAATTCAGAGAAACTTTCAATGATATTTTGAGCAAAAAAGAAAAAAAATCAAAATTTTATTTCTTTTGAAGTTGAACTTTATTCAAGTTTTATTTTTAAGTAAGTACAAATTTTTATGTTGGGAAAATTGGAAAGGCATAACAATTTGAACTCAGATTGGTTGAATCCGAATAAATTAAATGGAAATTGTGTTAAACAGTTTTGTAAATAATTAGTAAAATAGAATCGCATAGCGGGACTCAATAATCGAGCTTCAATTCAAAAAAGAAGCTTAAAAGTTCGACGTAAATTATACAAACTACGTAAATTTATAAGCAAACTAATATTGTTTTGTTATATTTAATCTTTCTTCATAAATGCTACACATTAACGAATAGAAATTTTTTACAGTTAAAAAAATATGTATTGATTATTAAGCTGTATCACAATGCAGTCAATTTTAAATTTATTTTCACCATGAATTGAAGCAAAAGAGTTCTATGTAAATGTTATTTATAGAGTTATAGATGTATATTCCTAGTCTCTGTGAGGCAATACTGTCCCAGTTATTCAAAGTTCAAGGTTAAAAAACAAAAATCAAAATTTGACAAATAACGAAAAGTACAAATAAACAACGTGTAATAGCTTACTTGTAACTACACATTCTTTTACTGTATGGAGAAAAGAGATATCTTTTGACTCTTTTTAGAATACCATTAGGCTTAAAGCACTTGGGAAAAATTTCAGTTTTTTAAGATATATAATCTTTATCATATTTCCCTAGAATTTTCTCCAAGTTCAATGATAAATGAAAATATATCCAGTGTTTTGAAGGCTCTATTAAATTTCATATACATATTCTAAACTTTTTTCACGTTTTTTTTTTAAACTTTATTATGAAGTGTATGTAATTTTAGGGGATCACTTTTTGCAGCATTTTTGCAATCACTGTAATGATAAAAATGCCAAATTTTAAGTAACCTTTTAATAAAATTGACTGTCTCCAATACAACCATCAATTTTCGTGTGTGCTTTTATTGTAATGTTATTCTAATTTTAATAAGAGTATTTCTTAAAATTTTGATTAGTTATCTTTAAAAAATGTTCATATGTGGATAAATATGTGAAAAACTTGAAAGTGAGGAACCTAAGTGTATATTTTAACCCGTAAACCTTTTTTAAAATTTTTTAACAAAATCTCTAGGGTTAGAAATAAAAATTATGCAAAAAATAATGACAATAAACAAAAATGATGACTCAACGAGCAGTGAATGTTTTAAAATGTTCCTGAAATGTGGAATCATTTTTAATATTGCAGAAAGAGGGAAATTTGAGAAGTGATCTCTTTAAATGAAATAGTTTTCCTTAGGTCAATGAATATTTTTTTTAAATGGCCAAACAGAAGCACTTTTTCCTAGTTAATACACTATCGCTTTTTCTTCATGCAAATTAATATATTTATACTTCTAATAATACAAAAGGGTACACATACTTTATGTTGACAAAATTATTTTAATAAAAATTGTCCCATTTTGGATGTAAATCAAGTTAAAAATGGGAAGCCGATGCACTTTTTTTCAGACACTTTTCTAAAACCTTAGCAAAAACGGCGTATCGACTTGAGGATACAATACAAATTAAAGGAGAATATTTAAAAATGTCTTAAAGAATTTCACTGAATAATTTTCCACCTGCTACAATTGCAAGATACCGAAGTATTGGAAGGTAAAAGAACACAAGGAGACTTACTTCGCTGTCATCAGAGCAACCACCAAGAGCTCTGGTCATCAGAGAGACATTAATTTATCTAAAGCGAAGTAAATGGCTTATATCAGAAATAGAAGCAGTGTTTACGCATGAATTCTCCGTGCCCTAAGGTCTCAGTCACTAGAACCTGATTCTTGTCATGCGTGAAGAACAAGTCCGGAATTAATAATCTTCACAATCGGTTCGACACGGGTCAACCTTTCATAATATTTTGATGTATTTAGATAAGGCTACTTGTTAAATTGAGTAAAAAGCACGTGTCGAAAGTTGTTTTTGGGTTCGAAAATGATGATTTAATTTATTTTTCACCTCAGAGGGAAAACAAGAGTGAGGTTAAAAAAAAAAATGACATACGTGCCTTTGTGAAATTAAATCAGGAAAAATGTTGTTTGATTTTATAAGATGGCTATTTACTTCCGAGAAATATTTCGCATTATGCATTCAAAAGATATAACCTTGTGACGTTGAGATATTCATGACTTTCTCTTCACTAACCTCGGACTTTTGGTAGTTTGAATTGAATAAAATAACAATTTATTCCCAGCTATAGTGAAACAAGATTAGGTAAATTACATGAAGATAAGAAGTGTAATGAAAGGAATTAGAGATAGTGATATATAAGGGAAATAGAATGAAAGAAAAAAAAAACAGAAGGGAGATAGGGGGTAACGACAAGTTGATGGATATTTGTAAATTTGATTCAATCATTGTAATAAATCGTTTATGCTAGAAGTGAAACTTATTCTCTAGGAGTGCTTGAATAAGAATGAGTGATTTTATAAGTTAACACTTTATTATTGGAATATAAACTAAGATAAATTTAGTTAAGAAAGATTCGAGAAAGAACGACCTTGCATATTTTAAATAGATAATAAAGTGTTTTATTCTACGCATATGTAACTTCACTCGGAGTTTCGAATTTATAAACTATTTAATTAGAATTTAAGATGGCTTCTACAGTCAACTAACTTTATTTAAATAAGGAAGGAACAACGTCACAACCTATCTGATAAAAAATATCGTTTTATGGCGATTTAATATCAATTGTTAACGTATAATTCTATCGTTAGTAAATTTTTAACGAATAACCTATAATAGCATGGTGTGAGAAAGGCTTAAATGTCTAAAAACATTAGTCAATAACATTAACTTAGTTTTTCTAATACCTCTTTTTACCTTGCACTGTGTTTCTCAGTTAGGCACAAATATTTCAACAGTTTTTCACCCATTTCCCTATACGCTGGAACCTTGAAATTCAGCACATGATCTCAATTTGGATGACAACAATATTCAATTACAAAACTACGCATAAAATTTCAACAAAATTACTAAATTTTTTGTTGTTGAAAATAAAGACTAAAAATAATACATAAAATAAAAATTTTAAGACCCGGCACTTCTATGAGGCAAAAGACTAAAAAAGCAAACTAAAAAGTTTAAGAAAATATTTTTTTCTACCTGTAAGAAAATAAATGAAAATGTACGAGAGCTATTTTTCTCAACCTCTGTTAGCGTTGCTGATAGATCAGCAGCTGTCTCAGCACACCAACTGCTCCAAATCTTTCAATATATCAAGGCAGGTTTTGATAAAAATCAGTCAATTGAAGCAGTGTTCTCGGACATACTAAAAACTTTCGACCGTGTCTGGCACCTATAAACTATTTAGATTTGACATTCCTTCTAAATTATTTGTCCAATGAATTCCTATTTTAAAAACAGAAATTTTACTTTCATAATAAATAATTCTTAGTCAGAAAATAAAAATGCCCTCGATGGATCACACCAGGGAAGCCTATTCCTTCCAACTCTTTAATAGATAATAATGATAAATAACAAACACATCATAATCCTATGAACTCATGCAAACGACACTGCGATTTTCGCATGCCTTGAAAATCCCAAAATCACTGCTCACGTCTTCAATAAGCATCTTTCAGCTCTCAAAACTGATATATCGATTAGAAAATAGTTTTAATCGTCGGAAGAAACCAAAGCAGTACTCTTCATCACAGGAAGAAAAAAAGTCGACCTTAATATCTATCTCCATGCAAATAAAATTTCCTATTCCGAGCAAACAAATACTTCGAAGTGATCCTCGAAAAACCTTCCCTTTCCGACAACACTTCACACAGGTTAAAGAAATTTCCTAGCAGTAGCCTGTAAACTGTACCCCCTAATTACTTTGAAATCCAAATTAAATTGTGCAAACAAAATTTTTATCTATATTCTGATTCTCAGACCTATTATCACATATGTTTGTTCTGTCCGGGCATTCACTTTAAGAACGAATATAAATATAATAAAAAAGTTCAAAATTCTGTCATTAGACAAACTATTGTCTCGAGCCGGTACATACGAAGTGTTGAACTGCGAAATGCCCAAGCCTATCCCTCAATTAAACAATTCATTACTAAAATATCAAAAAAACTTTTGAAAAATATAGACAACTCTGATAATAAATCCTTCAATATAAGTTAAAAATACTCAAGCACACACGGGGAGTCAGTCTCCTGACTTACCGTACATACTCCTCTCACACCCAAATACTGCTCCCAAACAGGCAGGCTCGAAATAACAATAAATTTCTTCGATATATCTCTTGTCCTCAAATCTCCTCTTAAATTAGCCCCTTTAAATCTAAATTAAAATGTCTTCAAAGTATTTGCAATTTCTTAATGTAAAACAATTAAATATCGTTATTTTAATTAACTTCTGGGCTAACATAGAAACCGACGAAAAGTTAGCTCACACAGTCCATTTAGATAGGACGTAATAGCCCAACTAGGCTAAGTACTTCAGCAAATTTCGTCCCTTTCGACCAGGAGACAGGACAATGCTAATGCGCAGTCTCCTGACTGTAACATATGTCACTGTTGAGTCGAAAGCATGTTTTGGAAATGAATTACAGCCCCTTTAACATGACCAGCATAATTTATTTTCCCATTTCTGTGAGTTGCTTAACGTCATTCATTTCTTACAGACAGAAGGAAATAAAGATACTTTATAGCAATCCAGAATCGAAAGAACAATCTAAACGACGGCTGCACACCAACTTCCCGACTTCATTGCCTTCCATTTAAAAAAACAATTAAATAGTAAGTTTCCAGTTTTTGAAATCAATGTGACCTATAGTTTTCTAATCTTTTTTAGGTCATATTCCCCTTTTTTCAGACAATGATTCGATGATGGCCATCTCTAGTAAACTGCATCATATATTGAAAAACAAAGAAGCAATCAAAGGTTCATGGACTAATCAAAAAAGTATTGGGGATAAAGCTATTATGTATCCAATACTTAGTTTTTATATGAACTGCGAGAATCGCCCACGGAGACATAGTTGGCCCTCAATGTCCCTTTAATTTACCTTGAACAAAAAACACCCTCTTGACTCCGTTAGGAAGCATTGCTCAGAGCAATACTGAATCAAAACAAACAAAACTAAGCCTATCACGCTATTTATCACAGAGTTGCAGAACCCAAATACATCGACGTATTACTTTTTTCATGTCGTTTTCCAAGAAAGGAACATCGAATGACAATTTAGGAGTGATTGCAGGATTAATTCCTACTGAACGGAAACTATTGGGAAGATATTTTTGATAAAATCAGTACTACCCTGCATAAAAAAATAGGACGCTTAACTTTCTGAAAATTTTAATGACCTTTTAGTAGATAAAACTTTAATTTTTAAGGAGTTCGGAGCTTTAATTTATTTAATTGAAACTTAAATTGAAGTTATATTAGTTATACTAAGCCTCTCTATTCGAGTGTAATATTAATTAATTATCTCTTTATGCAATGCAAAAAACAAGTATATAAAAATATCTGAATGTAAAAAGGTAGACAAATGCAAAATTTTTATTTATTACATATTTGCTAATTCTAATGTAAATATAATCTTTTTTTTTGTTTTTATTCCGAAAGTTTTCTGGTTTATAATCATACTTTTCGTTATAATGTCCAGATGAGTACTATTTAAAAGAGAAAGTAGAATCATATTCTGCAAGACAATCGGGCACAGAAGAAATTTGATGGTCTTGTTATCTATTGGTTATGGAGGAATATCAAGTCTGTTTTTTTTAAGAAAAAAGGAAACCAGAAACATACAGATTACATTCAATTTTCAGAAGCTGAAGATCCATATTATTTGCAAATATTTTCGAAAATAACGGATCTTTTAACATGATAGAGCATTCATTTGTACCCATGAGGCCACCAAAAATTGTTTTTGTGCTAACACTATTTGAGTTTTGTCATGGCCATCTAAAAGACCGATCTTAATATCGTAGAAAATATCTGGGCATTAATTGTACGTCAAATATATGATGGTAGAAAACTAAATGACTCTGTTAAAGATCTTCAGAATGTTCTTAAACGTGTTTGACACAAAATGTGCCAAATTGAGATTCAAACTTTGTACGACTCCATGACAAACCATGAGTTTGAAGATATAAGAGCTAACGAGGAAAAAAACCCTTCATACTAACATTATAGATTTCTTTAAAAAAGGCGAAATATTCTTTTACATTTTTGTACCCCTGGAAGAAAATAATAATTTTATAAATAATATTTAGATTTTATATTCAATTTAAATCTATCATAATTTCTTGTTTTCTGACTTTATTTTGTTTCTGACAAACTTTTCAAGGTGGAGAAAACATGAATAGTTTTTCTTTTGAAAAATACAAGTGTCCTACTATTTTTACGTAGAGTATCCAATAGGAATTCGTGTAATATATAGATTTTGAAACTGAGTTTTTTAAAAACTTTTGTCAAGAAAATTAAATAAGAAAACGAAGTCTATTTAAAATTATGTCACTAAAAACTTTAAAAAACCCGATAATAATAGCAGTCGAAGTAATTGATTAATACTTGAGGGTATTGTCTTCGTAGGGATTTTTGAACATATACTCATTGGCAAAAATTGTTCTGTTTGATAACCTCACCTTTCTCTATCCAGATTCTTGTGTTCCCTCGTATGACTCGACGATTGTTTCCTACTATTTTTAGATTTCAATACTAGTATCATAAAGGCAATCCCATCTCAAATGATGTTAAAAATTTACCTTGTCGATTTTTAGCGATATATCAATATCGTGCTCTTACACGATATCGATTTTTCCAAATTTTGGAGAAACTAGTATCGCAATGAAAAAAATTCTTGTCTTTTGGTGCAAAATGCTGAGAAACTCATTTTAAATTTAAAATGCGAAATTATAACTATTTTTAATACCATTATTTCAATCATATACATAAATATTTATATCATGAAATTATCCGCTTTGTTAGCTTTGTAGCGTATGGGTATTAGAGGACTCGAGTATAAATTTGTAAAATGCTTTTGGTTCAAACTATGTTTCATTGATAATACGTAATTAAACTGATATAACCATGAAAAAAAATGGCAAATACATAGTTAACGGGACGCCTGTCGAGCATTTAAAATCTCATATTTGTATTTAGGTGTTTTCGATACTGCTGAAAACAGGATATGAGCTAGCATGTTTAGTTATGGATAGGTTTCTAAATTATGAGAGGACTGGAATTTTATATGTCCATTTTTTCAGGTCCCTCTTCAAAACAAAACTAAATTTAAACTCTTATTTCTTTATCAGAGGGATGCCTTTCAATTTTCCTTTTGTCACCAAAAGCATGTTTTTTAATCCTTTTTATCGAGTGACTCCCCCCCTTTTACACCCCTCCCCTTCAATTAACCACCGAATACAATTTTTTTTTCTTTTTCTTTTTCATCGGAAGGAAGCCCTCATACACTTCTTCCCCCTGTTACACGAGAAAAATAATTTTTGTAAAATAAACATAACAGATTTTTTACAATCTATAATTTGATCTTCTATGATCTATTCAATTGCTTAATAAGGAAAAAAATGCAAAACCATCAAATTTGTACTCTGACACTTATCGGTTTCCTCTACAACTGAACAATAATTCTTAGATCTAAAAAGTTTTTTTTTCTCTTGTCATACATAAAATCCCTTTTCTCGCATCAATCCATTGAATAATAATAATAATAAAATTAATTTAAAAAAAGTTAACAACAAATCGAGAAGAAGGCAGTCTTTTTGCTAATTTAATAATTAAATTCTAAGCAAAATGCACTGATATTTTTATAAATTCAGAAGAAAGAAGACTGGAAAATTTTTATTCGGATTCACTGAGAAATGAAAAATGAAAAATAATAATATTTTAATAAAAGAAATTATTATTTTTGTAAAAAAATGAAACAAATTTTAAGTTACGAAAATTTGAATAATACATAGTTTTTCTAATTGACATTAAAATGAACTTAAGGTATTACACTTGAGTCGTATACTCACACACAAAATCAACAGTAAAAATAAACAATATAGAAGTAGACTACATAAATAGCAATCGAATTCCAGAAACGGAGTAAACGTCTAGGAAAAAACCGTGTCAACGTGGGTTGCCAGAATAAGACAAAAATAACTTGCCAAGCTCCTCTTTAACTAGGAATTGTAAAAAACATGTACATTTCAAAACATGGGAAATCCAGAAACATGGGACTATGCATGTTTCCATGTTATTTATTATGAGTAATATAAGGATGCACCTGAAGTATTTGAAGCTCTTGTACAACTGGAAAAACAAAGAGCTTTGGAAAAAATGAAATATACACCCTGTTTGGCGTTTTTCCGTTAGCGGGCTCCCAACTATCTCGGTTCTCCAAAAAAGAATCTTTCAGCACTTCCCCCCCCCCATCCAATTCCAATCTGTTTAATTTGGAATTGGATATTGGGGGTGGGAGGATTCAGTTCCCAATCCATGTTTCACCAATTCCAGATTCCGGAAACTTCTCCAAAAAGGGGGTCAATAAAAAGAAATTAAATTGTATGATCGTTGTTTTCAATGTAAATATATATTTTTATTTTTGAACTAAGTAAGCAAACACAAATATTGGAAAAATGTTCTTTTTGACGATAGTATCAAGTTAAAAATTCTCTGTTCTAATCTGGAAAAATCAACGTGATATTTAAGACTGTTTTGAATCACAAAATTTTGAAAAACTAAGTTTAAAACAGGATAAATACGATCTCATATCTGGAACTACTTTTAATTTGCTTACATATATATTGCCCCCCACATATATATAATGTAAGTAGGCTCACCATTCCACAATTGTAGGTTTTTAAGAGTGGTATCTGATGTGAGATTTAGCATTTTCTCATATTCAGGAATCGCAATCATACAATTGACAATCTTAATTAAACATCTAAGTGTCCTATTAACCATTTATAGATTTGAAAATGGACATTATAGGAGTCTTACTTTTGACAAAGGTCAGACAAATTATACGACCTGCATTAATTATAATATTTCCCAGTTCTCTCCCAAGCATCTTTTAAATTTTATGGAACTTGACAAAGAAGATATGATTATTTCACCACGTTCATGGCCACGTTAACCTGGTGATCATGGTGTCTAACTTGCGGTCGGCATTGTTTTCGTCTAGTTAAGGGTTGGAGCTCGGATGCGACGGGGTCTGATGCACAATAAATCTATTCAGGTCCCAAGACTTCCCGTTGGAATGGTGCAGAAGTTTGGAGATGGAGGTGTTAACATAAGTGTCTTCCTCGTCACTTGACCGAGGTTCAAAATTACGAGGACCGTCATTAATAGCAATCCAGTTGTTTCTGAGTGGGACACTAATAGTTCGTTTACTCATATCACATGCACCTCTTCTCGTACAATTTTTTTTTGGTCTCGTGGGCATGGTTTAGTCTACGACTTAACCACGTGAAATGTCACTACTCAACCACTGCCTACTATTAGGAGTTCTTTTGATGTGTTAAAATTATTAATTTTTTTAACGGTGTAACATCCATAAACATTTTCTTTTCGTATATAAACTAACAGCCTCTCACGTACCTCTTCGGATACAGCAGTTGAAGCGGTATGCTAAATCATCACAAGCGTACAAACACGCCAAATTTGGCGAAAAAACCCCCCAAGCTTGGCGTCTTGGAATAAACTGCATCTAAGCTAAAGTGCTTTTTTTAATGATATTGTGAGAAACAAAATATTTACTTAGGTTCACCTATTTGGTCAGTAGCTCTTGACAATTCAAGCGTAATAAAATCCGTTTTGTTTATTTTCTAACTAAATGAAAACAGGGGAAATGAAAACTAAAGTTATACAGGAAAAGTAAAATTTTAAGTATTTTTGAGGAAGTAAGACGCTAAATAATCTCCGAAAAACTTACCTTTAGAAATTAAAATTAGAAATTCTAGAGAAAATAAATGAAGAAATTTAAAGAACTGTCGATATTTGTGGTAATGAGATAAATTTTGAAAAGGAAGAATGCCATCTGTAATTTGAATTTTTTTTATATTTATGTTTAGAAATATAGTTGTGAAATATACTGAACTTGTTTATATTTATTTTTAGAAATTGTATAACTATTTAAAAAAAGTTTCATGAGCATAATTTTTTGAAGCATGCAGGAGAAATTTAAAAAAAAAGTATGGTTTTGAGGTCTTTGCTATAACAAATGTATTGAACTTACATTCAAACGAATTAACTAAATAGGGCATTAAAAATATAATGATGAAATCCGATTTCTTTGCTCAGAATTTTTAAATTCATGAGAACCGTGGTAATCTGGATGATAGAGTAGAGAATTCGTTAGCCGAAAAGTGAAAACTGCCATATGGTAGGGTAGACGAATTTCAAAATCTTCTCGTAGATTCAAAACCTTCTCGTTGTTGTGGTATGAATGTAGAGAATCAAAAGACACCTCAGGTGTCGAACTCGTCACCAGACCGTAATATAAAATTAAAGGATAAGACCGTAATTACGTTAAGCAGACCAGGAAGAAACAGGTTTTTTGGCGATAAGAAAATCCATAAATTTTTAGGAATCAAATCTACATTGAACAATATTAAATAAAAGAAAATTTTAACCTAGAAACATATTCAGCAACGATTTGTAGTAATGTTTTGGAAATATATTATGTTTGCGTATAAAAAAAACTTTTTGTTTTAAAAATAAATAATTTTCTTGGAGTTTTCATGAATTTGAAATAAAATTCAGCTTATTCATCAGTGAATAAAAGAAATTATCCGTTCATTGATAAACAATACATATATTAGATGATACATTAATTTATGTAAAGAATGACAGAAAAAGGTATTAGTACAAAGTGAAATTAAAGCTCTAATCTACTGGCCATTTTGTTTTCGTGAACGTATTGTTGATCCTATGGAAATCTATACTATTTTATCTATTTGAATGCAGAAACATATATTCGGAAGAGTAAAAAGTAATGAAGGTTTTTGCGGGATGACACTTCTCCGGTTTTGGAAAATATTTTAGAATATTTCTTAAGGAAATACCGGAAAACCCACTAGCGAATCAGTAAAATAGAAGCACAAATATTTATACGAATCGCAGGGAAAATGTAATTATGCAAAAACCTTCATTATTTTTTGTTCTTTCGGATGAACTTTTTTGCATTGAAAAGGATTAAAAAAAGTTCATATTTCAGGACGTCAGAAGGAATTCCATAAGATTGACATTACGTTCACGAAATCAAAATGGCTGGTAGAGGAAAGCTTTAAGCGGATGTTTTTTTAAAAAAATGGAATAATTGCAATTCAACAGTCCTTAAAATATATGTAGCAAGTTCTTAGCTTGACCTTTTTCTTTCTTAATTGTTTGTTTGGTTTAATTAACGTCGCGCAAGGAGCAACGCGGGTTATTGGCGACGGACCTCGTAATTTTGACCCTTAAGTGACGGGGACGACACCTGACGTGGCACCCCTTCTCCTAACTTCCACACCATACAAATGGGAGGACTTTGGGACACGACAGATTTAACGTGCATCAGCCCCGGTTACATGGCGGATCATGTCTCGATGAAAACCGCCTGCTATGAGTCTACTGCCTTATCCACAAGGCTACCGCTGCCCTTTCCCCCTTTTTAATATGTCTAAAAGAAAAAGATTATAAAAACATTTTAATATTGCTTACGAACTAGAGTTTTTTTAATTTCTTTATTTATTCGTTTCATTCTATCAAAAATCCTTACGTGAAATCAGGTATTTGGAAATATCGAATATGATCTGAGCTAATTGTTCTATCAATTTAAGTTTTTTACACTTTGTTTCACTTTGATCAAATGCGTATCAGTTAAGTGTTCTATCAAATTTAAGTTTTTTTTCACTTTGTTTCACTTTGATCAAATGCGTATAACAGTATCTGCATTTGAGAAATGTTTTTAAAACTTCGATGCTTTCATTAGGTTAGGTGGATTTGAAGCAAACAAAGACTATTATCATCTTCGAAAACTGTGTATTATCAATGTTAAATGGCAATTAGATTCAATGGCTTATTTCCATCACACGACAAGTAACACAAGAGCTACCAGCATAGGACTCAAAATTCTCAACCATGGTTAAATGACGAGGACGATACCTAAGCTGACACCCTATTCTCTTTACATCCAAACCACATCACCATAAAAAAATCTCGATAAATTTAATGTTTATCAGACCACACTATATAAATTTTGTGAAATAACTGATCTGATAGTTTATTCCAGGCTTAATTAATACATAAGTAATGCTTAATTTAGCTAAAGAAAAGATAAGTATTATTTCTCGATATTAATTGGAAATATAAACTTAAAAACTTGGTTAAAGATTAGTAAGTTATCTCGATAAACTTACAAATCTTTAATTAAGATTCGCACTTGCCATCCATTAGTTTCGATTCTGCTACTCTATAAACAAGTTACCATGACATTTGAATATAAAAACCCCTAAACTGGACTGGCAATATTAAAAATTATTTAAGAAAAATTTTGCTATCATTTTCAAAAAGTAATTTGGGTTGTAAATAATTTCAATATTTTTCTGTGTTAAAATCCAAATGTTTACATTTCACATTTACATTTATAGTATTATAAAAATTACATAGTTCTGTCTGTTTCATATTTTTAAAACGTTTTTATGTATTTCACTTGGTGTGTGTGAGTCATCAAAGTTTCGATCGTTAATTTAACCAACTTACCATCAAGCTAGAGTTCTGAAACTTTGGGAATCGTTCTTACTCGCCTAACAATGCAATATTTAGACATTTACTACAAGTTTTAACTAATACTTTCTTTAATAATGCAATTAAGTTCAACCACTTGGCGCGATTTCAAAAACTGACACCAAACTTGGTGATTTTTTTGGGCTGAACGATAAGTCCGTAAAACGGACCAGGGTAGCGACATTTGGCAAAATACCGCCAAATAATTATTGTCGCCTTGGGTGGTTGGGTTAAACTGCATTCCAATCATTTAATTTACCAGATGAATTAATTAATTTTAGTTAGTTTTAACGTTTTTATGTATTTCACTTGATGTGTGTATGTCTGTGTGTGTATCAGTCTGTCATCAAATTTTCTATCGTTAATTTAACCAACTTCTCATCAAGTTAGAGCTCTGAAATTTTTGGAACCGTTCTTACTTGTCTAACAATGCAATATTTAGACATTTACGACAAGTTTTAACCAATATTTTAATGGTTTTTTTAATAATGCAGTTTAGCCCAACCACTTGGCGCGGTTTCAAAAATTGCCAAACTTATCACTTTTTTTTGGGCTGAAGGTAAAGTCCAATGCAATATTTAGACATTTGTGACAAGTTTAAACTAATATTTCAATAATAATTGTATTTTTTACTAATGCAGTTTAGCCAAACCACTTCGCGCGATTTCTAAAAATTGCTAAACTTGGCGATTTTTTGGGGGGCTGAACAATAATTAGACATTTGCCAATGCAATATTTAGAAATTTGCAACAAGTTTTAAATAATATTTCAATTATTTTCTTAATAAACTTTGCCACCATATAAAAACGTTGTTTTTAAAAACGTTGATTTTTATCTCGAATTGTTATAATTATACATTACTGATGAGACAGGGTATATAACAAAAGAGGGCGAATCTTATACCTGCGCAATTAAGCAGAGACAAGTGATTACTAATCATCTAAATATTTCTCATTTCATATCCTTCATTAAAGCGAAAATCTCATCATTAGGTTGCATGGCTTCAGAAAAATTACGAAATATAGTATCTCATAGTTTGAAAATATTTTATTTATATTCTTCTTTGTTTCATTTTGACATGAGTGAATATGACGGAAGTAGCGTTTCTTGGGACAATGAACCTAGCTCAAAATTCCTGCATATTCAAATTCTTTTTCGAAATTCTTTGATAATCTCGGTTCACCATCCTCAGTAGCATAATGATCATGCGAGTAACGAAACTAGACCTTGAAATTATTGAAAAGAAGATTGTCTGGTTTGATAAATCTCGTTTTGTGCAGTATTACGAAGGTGATCAGGAGTCATTTACCTGTGGGGAGGAACACACTGCGGTAGAGAAAATTTGATGCCTAAATTTTTTTTCCATGTATATATATCTACGTAGGTATGTAAACAAAATCAAAAAAGTGCATATTATAAACACAAAACACTTTAAAATTGCTTAATACAAAAATAACAAAGAGAAAAATCTTATAGTTAAGGAAGTAAGTAAAAATAAAATTTAAAAACTATCAAATGAAAAAAATATATGAAAATCAACAAAAAAAATTACTTAATATAATCAAACAATCTAAAATTTACCCCCCTCCTTAAAAAAAAAGAACTAAATATCATTACAAACTATTTAAGAATCAAACAAATTTAAAACAAAGCAAAATAAGAGAATATGTATATATTTACAATAATTTTGGTCCTTATTTAAACAAGGCCAATAGCTTATAACAAACAAATGACAAAAAAGATCAGCGAGTTTGTCAAATAATTTTTTTTTACCCGGGATTTTCTGAAAAAGTTTTGCTTTCCACCTGAAGAAATCGGCACTGATTTTCAAAGAAATTTTTGTACTTTCATTACAAATATTATCGTCATAATTCGTAAACAGAAAAATTTTTTGAAAAAGTTATCAAAAAGTTATTGCTTTAGCTTAAGCAAAGTTAAAAATTTCTTTTGATAATTACTTCTTCTACAAAAATGTTATAATTATATTAATGTCTAATGATAAATATGACGTAATTTTAACTAATTACTGTAATTGCAATGTATAATGTTATTTCAATATGTGTGTGTGATCAAAAGCATAAAAAAAAACTAAATTTTTATTCTACATTTGATCAATAAGTGCAATTAAATCAAATAAATTAATTAAGTTCTTTTAAAGAATATTATACCAATAGTAACAATAAATTAGGATGAACCTAATATAAAACCATGTTCTAGCTTTACCTTTCATGATCTAGCTTTACGATCGTATTGTCTGACATATGTAAGATATATGAGGGATTTATGTGATTTGACGATCAAAACGTAAAAGAGAACGTCGAGAACAGGATTTAATGATACACCCTTTTTTTTAATGATTTTTCTTTCACTCATGTTGTAACTGTTGTGACACTGGGCTATTCGCGGTTTCTCTTCACTAACCTTGGGGACTTTTAATTGAGATTGATTGCTTTTGCTAAACAACCTTTGCCTAACCAAAAATGAAACGTGAATATGCAGATAGAAAGCAGGTAGAAATGAAGTGAAGCGGGAGAGTTAGGAATATATAAACTCCGACTGAAAGTCGCGATAGAGAGGCTGAAGGAGAAGTGGAAAGAGAGGTTGAAGGAGGAGTTGAAAAGAGAGGTTGAAATAGACAATAGGATTAAAGGCGTAGTATTTAAAGAGATTTAGTGTGCCAGATTGCTACATTCCTTGTGGAGTTTGAGTTGCAGTCGAGGAAGGATTAGTGGTAAGAGTCTGTTAGATTACTATTGGTGGGTTGAATTAGGTTAGAAGAATTCTTCCCCGGGAGAGCATATATAACTGTTGTTATTGTAAATAGAAGTTAATAAATTCAGTAAATATTGTTCTAGTGTCTCTTTGATTAATTATTGTGTCGTAATGTTTAATAATTGAATCTAGTTATGGCACAAGAGGTAGCCCGGATCGGGCAGACGTCACACTGTGTCTAGTTCAAAACTTTAAAAGCCTTTTTTTCACATTTTAAAGCGCCCAATTGAGCTGAAAATTTCTGTACACGATTGGTTTGTATGGAAATACGATAACTTAATTATAATTAAAAAAAATTAATTGATCAGAACTAATTATTTAAAGAATTAAATTATACTCCAAGTTTCTCGCAAAGTCGCCTAATTTTCGCCAAACCCGTCGTTTAATAATTTATCGGTTGCTTTAGTTTTTAATTACATTTTGCTTAAATATATCCAATTTAATAACATAATTTCTTGTTTGTTTTAATTTTAATTACATGTAGCTTAATTTATTAACATAATGCTTAATTTAGCTAAAAGTTTTACACGTATTTATTTTAGATAATAAGTTTAATAAACGCCAAATAATAAAATAAATTATTAAAACTAATTATTGAATAATTTCAATTTGATTCAACGTTTCCTTTTGCTCTTCGAATTTGAGGTATAAAAATTATTTTGTACAAAGTATGAAGTTTGAGAGAAAACTTACGTTCAAAAAACTCGATTTTTTACTGGTGTTATCTTTATAAAAGTACTCATTTTGACAGAATATAATATCAATCAACAGTACAATATATCTTTAAGAAAAATATATTAATGTAGACTTGAGAATTCCTTCCAATCAGCTTTAGTAATTTACATTAAAATTTAAAATTAAAATATTTTGTAGAGTAGAAACACTTCTTAAAAGTTTTAGAATTAATTTTTACTAAAGTTAGTTGTTTAAATGATTCTCATTTTCTGGAGAAAATGATTTTAATAATTACGTATACATTCATTTCGATTTCACTCTATCTTCTTTCAATAAAACATTTAGTTTTGAAGAGTAAAAAAAAATCAAAAATTAAATTAATGTTTTGTAATAATATATTAAAAGTACAGCGTTTATCTATCGCAATGTGTCAGTTAAACATATATCTTTTTCAAATAAGAATAGAATCAGTTACTTTTGCCTTCAAATATTATACAATTAAACTATTCTCAAAATAATAAAATCTAAAATGAAAGTACAGAAACTGTCATACTAAAAAAAGAATACATTATCATGAATGAACATATAATGATACTTTAAATCTTTTTAAACAAGCAAAATATCATTGCAAAATCTATAAGATTCTTAAGAGTTAAGACGTATTGAGTGGTAGACATCAAGGAAATTTTGATAAAAGGAAATTAAGGACATTTCATTACGTCTAATAACTTAAATTCAAATTATATTTTCTTAATTATAAGAAATATATATATAAAAAATGAAATAATTTATGAAAAAAGATAAACATTTCAAGCTTGTCTGAAAATCTCTGCACGAAATTATTTAATTAGCTATTTCGTCGATTAGTTATTTCACTTTTCATTTTCAAATCTTCAAAAATAGTAAAAATTTAAAGAAATTGAACAATGAAAAAAAAAAAATACTTGTATATAACATTGAACGTTGATAGGGACTTTCCTCATAAGTTGAAACTTGTAAAACAAAATAATGCTATAATAAATTAATAATATAATTTTTTCCAAAATTACTTTTTAATTTTAAATTGTTTTTATATACTTACTTTAAAACAAATATCAGTAGGACCCTTTCTTCATAACCTCTCTAGTATTCCCTTTTATTTACTGACAAAAAAATAAAGCTAAGAAAATTTTTCCAAGATCAAAGAATAATGCGAATGTTTTGATATCCTCTTATTTAACGCAATACTTCTGTTGTCGAAACTTCTTGCTTTTATACTATCCTTATCTAATTTCCTTTTTCT
This sequence comes from Nephila pilipes, assembly GCA_019974015.1. Classification (NCBI taxonomy): domain Eukaryota; kingdom Metazoa; phylum Arthropoda; class Arachnida; order Araneae; family Nephilidae; genus Nephila; species Nephila pilipes. The sequence goes on along the minus strand of BMAW01031503.1, from coordinate 207,484 downwards.
TATCGCTTGTTATTTATCGCAGAGCTCATTTGCTGAGGTTAACCCTTTTTTTTTCTTTTCTTGCTTTTGCCAGACGATAGAAAACATTGCTTAAAAGTTTAATCAAATAAATACGTAACGAATTTAAAATAAGATAACGCTTTTATCATTTTTTGTGCAAGTCATTAGGGCAAGATTTTATTATTGATACTCTATAATGAAAAATATACTCAAATAATTTCTTTTTAATTAATACTTTTCTTAAGACATTCTTAAGCACTTGGATACTGAAATATTTTAATATTTCAATTGTTTATATTCTTTTTGGTAATGATGGGGAAACGTTTTCTTTTACTTCAGAGTAATTTGCTTATCTTCCACCAATAATTTATTGAACATTTGTTAATTATTAGTTCTGAACACTTTTCTTTTTTACTTCAAGAGACAAATTACTGCTCTTAAATTTTTTTTAATTAATATGAATCCAATTTTTGCTCTAAGTATTAAAGTATTTGAAAATGTTTAACTGATTACAGATGTAAGCAAACCATTAAGACAAATACCATTTCCTATTTAGAGTCTTTAAAAATTGAGCCAGCTAGCAGGTCAATGAGTATTTCCAAGATTTAATAGAAAAAGAATTTCTTCATGAATTTACTTACCTTGCAAGAAAATATTGATCGCAAAAAGTTACTTCGATTTAGCCTTTGATTTTAATATTTCAATAAATTTCAGAAAAAAAAGACGAATAACATCACCTATCTTCAATTTTCTCTCTCTTTGAAGTGAAATAAACCTAGATACACAGAAACAGAAACAAATTCATACATGCTCGTAATTTACACTTACACGTTTTGTATATTTATATTACTACATAAATTGTACTCAAGCTTCTGCATAAATTTCAATACTTCTTATAACCCAAACGATAAAGTTCTTCTGAACTCTCTATTCATGAAAAGGATGTGAACATTTGGTAGATGAAACACCTGTCAGACATTCCATGCGGGAAGAATTTTGAAAGAAATATTAGGTCTTTACGTTCTGCACAGTTCATTCATTGTTCAGACAAGAAAGTCACTTCGAAATTGTTGTAAGCCATAGTTTTTAAAAAAGCGTCGGAAAAGAGCCTTTATTTCTGGTTTTTTGATTGATTCTCCTTGATTTGTTTATAAATTTATATCTCCATCTTAATCATTTTAATTTTATTAACAAGAATTTCTTTTTTTATTTTCTACTAACTTTAATGAAAAAGAAAAAAAAAAGTACATCTTTTCACAAATATTTGTTAACAATAAATTTTTTTCGTTATATAATTTGTAAATTTATAAAAAATATTTTATGCTTTTTTTAGATTTAAAATTAAAAAAAATATTAGAAATAAGGAAATAAAGAAATTATATACACAAAAAATCAATTGAAAAGCTCTATACAAAGTTTTGCAAAGAACAGATTTAGCAAGCTTAGATTTTTATAATTATTATTAAATTACTCAATTAAATAAATTAATTAAAGTAAACGATGAAATATCGAGAAATGGACAAAAGTAAACTTTTCCGATATTAAAATTAAAGCAAACGTTAAATTATTAAACTGAATACTTTTTAAACTACATGTAATTAAAATTAAAACAAAAGACAATTTAAATATAATTAAGCCAAATATAATTAAAATTAATGCAAACGATAAGAAATTGAAAAAATGATCTGGTACGTCAAAAGTGATTCAACTAAAGCAATAACCCCTTGGGTGGCTAATAATAGTAAATCAATATTAAAATCATTTAACTACCCTAAAACATTTCATGATGGAAGCCAAACTAAAAAGACGTAGTTTGAAATTCTTGAGGGGAAAAAAACCCTGCCTCACAGCTTAAAATTCCGGATAGTGTTATTTATTTCCAGTCATATCTTGATACCAGTTTACATATGATTTAAGGTTATATATAAATAGATAAGTAAATAAAATACTTAAATTTTATATTTAGTTCACTTCAAACCAACAAAAAAATTGGGGGCAATTTATTACGACATATTTTTGAAAATTGAGTTCATTAGTGGTGAAAGCAAGAATCAGACATATATTACATATAGTTCAATTAAATCCAATAACAAATTCAGGAGAAATTTAGGTACTTGTCTATTACGCGGCGCTCGATGATTAATCGCCAATCGACTAAGAAATATCGCCAAGTAGGTTATATCAAAAGATAGGCTTCACTAGTTTGGCAACGACTTGGCGTAATCATAATTTGACGGGTGCCGTTATAATAGACAAGTACCGAAATGTATTATGATGTATTTTTAAAAATTAAGTTAGCTACTGGTGAAAACAGACATAATAAATGTACGAAAAAACAAGATAAATTTTTGAAAAGTGGTCAGGTACGACATTGTTGGTTTAACTAAAACAATAGCCCCTTGGGTGGCTAATAAGACGGTTTAAGACAGATATTCAAAACCAAGATTCTAATAAGTGTCTATATTTCTGAAAAACCTTTCAAAGAGGCGAAATTATGTACTTAAAAAAGTAATACCCAAATAATATATTTCATGTTTAACTTAATGGGAATTTATCAAATGTACATGATAAAATGAAAAAACTAATAGTTATTATAATAAATTTTCTTTTTAAGAAATAAACTTAAATTTTTACTGTGCTTTTTGGAACGTGAAGATGCACTTTTTTAACTTAAGAATACACCTTAAAATAATGTGCATTTTATATAATGAAAACAAAGATTGTTTCCTTTTTTCAAAGCAATGCGCATACCTTTTCATGATCCATGATCTTTGTTGGTAGTAGGCAAGTCAGATAGTTTTGAAGGATTCTGAAATTTCAGTTTATTATTAAAAATTGCTATTATCAATTTTTCAAAAACTCGTGCCTTTAGGCTTACCGTTTTCCCTGAAAATTGTTTTAAATTCCTTGGGTGCGTTTCATACATAGTAGCGTTTTATACACCAGATAATATGGTAAATCAGACTCTTTCATTTCTATCGTATTAGCATGGCAAACTACATTAACAGGATTAAAAAGTTATTGCATTATTAAAACATTATAAATTAAAGGGATGATTTTGTTTATAAATTTTCAATAAAACTAGTTTAATTGACCCTTCTATCAAATACACTTTAAGTTAAAAAGTTTGTTTAAAAATATTTCAAAAATTATATGCTTTAAATAGTTATGAGATTTTTCTCTAGTGTTATTTATATAGCATTTTAGTACAGGAATGCTCTTAAACTTGTCAAACTTCTTACAGATTTTGAATGATCTTAAATGTTACTGTGAGCTGTTTTGTAAAATTTTAGGCATTCGACTATTTTTGTGTGATTTTTTTTTAGAAGTCAATTTACTCGTCTTAAAACTGTTTTTTCTGATAGAATAACTTGAAAATTACACTTTAAATAAATATTTATTTAAAATTTTATCTAGTACAAATTTTTCAAGGAATATTTAAGAAAAAGTTTTAATATTACGCCATCTCTCTTGAATTATTTTTTAAAATGAATATCTTGAGACGACTTCTTTCATATAATAAGAATATATGTCAAAAACTTTATTCATGGAGTGAATCAAAGCCTAAATTATATTTGCATCTGAGTTGAAATTAGAAACAATTTTGCACAAAGGTATAGGGAATTCTATAAAAGTGTTCATGATTTCAAAATAAAAACAGTTGTTTTTGTATAAATTTTTCATATAAACCAAATGGTTCGGTTCATTCCACATTCATTAACTTGGAAAATAATCACACACGATATCAAAGATTTATTTTAGAAATAAATTTGAGTGATCGTGTTATTGCATGGTATTTAAGTAAAAACTGATTTTGCAAAACACAGTTAAATCTTACATTTGAGTGCTAAAACGATCTTATTTTTTTTATTTATGAATAATAAAATAAACAAAGTTATGTTTGAAAGTTACTCTGACAGTCACTTCACGCTTACAATACTTTTTTCTTCCTATCATTGTTAGTTTAATTTTCTTTATTTTCGGTGAATGAAAAAATGTTGAACAATCTCATTTTTAAAACGTTTTTCTGAATTTCACTTGGTGTGTGTGTGTGTCATCAAATTTTCGATCGTTAATTAAACCAACTTCCCATCAAGCTAGAACTCTGAAACCTTGGGAATCGTTCGTACTCGCCTAACAATGCGATATTTAGACGTTTGCGACAAGTTTTAGCTAGTATTTTCTTCAATAATGCAGTTTATCCCAACCACTTGGCGCGATTTCAAAAATTGACACCAAACTTGGCGATTTTTTTGTTTGGCTGAACAAAAAAATTGCCAAATTTGAAAATTTCGTTAAGTCCGTAAAACGGACCAGGATAGCCACATTTGGCAAAATACTACCAAATAATTCTTGTCGCCAAGAGTGATTGCGTTAAACTACTTTTTAACCATTTAATTTACCGGATGAATTAATTAATTTTAGTTACTTTTAACGTTTTTATGTATTTCACTTGGTGTGTGTTTCTGTGTGTGTGTGTGTGTGTATCAGTGTGTCATCAAATTTTCTATCGTTAATTTAACCAATTTCCCATCAAGCTAGAGCTCTAAAATTTCGGGAACCGTTCTTACTTGCCTAACAATGCAATATTTAGATATTTGCGATCAGTTTTAACTAATATTTCAATAATTTTTCTTAATAAACTTTGCCACTATATAAAAACGTTGTTTTTAAAAACGTTGGTTTTTATCTCGAATTATTACTCATTCAAATAAATTTTACAAAATATGAATTCTTCATAGTAGCCAAATGTTATCCTTACAGCATTTCTATGAAAAAATATCTTTATCTTTTAGTTGCAAAATGTTTAAGTCAACATGAGTATAAACACTAAGAACAACACTTTACATGTATCAATTTAAATTTTCGGACAAAAAAATACCAGTAGAATATAAATGTTTTGCATGATAATGAAAAATAATCTTCGATTTTAATATTGTTAAGTTGTTTCAATGCATAATTTTTTTTTTCAAATTAAAAAAAAAGGACACATCAAACAAATGTTGATAAATTTATCGTAGTATTATATAATTGATTTTTTCAACATCAGCATTTATTTTTATTATTTATTTTTGAAGACGTAACAATAAATTTTTTATAAAAATCTTTTCACATATATTACAAAATGAAAGAAAAACTTTTAGGACGTAAAAAAGGTTGAGCAAAATAGTTTTAAGAGTCCTAATTAACAACTTGAAAATTCAGAAAATAAAGACCACATGTTTTGTTACATCCTTAATAATTAAAAAACTTCCTTATTTGCGGAAATTTATTTAAAAAGTTAAGTACTACTAAATTTTAAAAAGTAAATGGTAATTGTAAATACTAAATTGTAAAAAGCTTTAGGAGAAAAAGTATTTTAAGAAAAATGCAATTGGAAAAACCACAGCCTCTAGTCTCCTCTTTGGTCACTTCCTGTAATATTTGATGGGATCCTCTCTCTAGCTATATTGAAATTATTATAATTCAACTTCTTTTGTAGGTAGAAAAAATAATAAAAACAATATTTGAAAGCCATGATTCTGAGTTATATTTTAAAAGAATAACTTAGGAAACAGCCCCGTATTTCATTCAAACGGCTGAATTTAGGATTTTGGACATCTTAAAATAAAAAAAAAAAGACTTGTGATCCTTTTGAAAATACCATTATTTTGGCATCCCATGTGCCAAGTTTCTTATTTAGGACAAAAATCATTACTTTGTAGAAGTCATAGGTTGAAACATTTTGTTGAGTCGTAGGAAATAGCAACAAGGAAAAAAAATTCACTGTGCGAGACAAATATCTTAAAAAATTAGTCATCGATTTTTATGGGTGGCCTTTTTGTATCAAAGAGTTAAGATTCTAAGGTACTAAATCATATCAATACATATACCTTTATGTTTATCGAAGTGCAATGCTTTATTTACATTAGACAATGAGAGTTGCACTTGAAACTTTGTCCCAAAAACCAATATTTTCAAATCTATTCAGATAAATCCCTTTATCTAAAATGTGTCTCAGCTCATTTTTTTCCTTACACTACCAACATCAAAAATGCAAGACTGAAAAATCGTTAGTTATCATTATCTTTACTTATCAACAAGAAAGTATACATTTTAAAAACTTTGAAATTGTAACATTTTTGAAAAAGAAAAGATATTTTCAAATTACTTTTAATGTACAAAATTGAAATGGAAAAAGAGGGTAAATTACAAGCTACTCATGTGCAACTTGAAAGAAATCAAAATACAGTGACAGATAGTAGCTGCTTAGGAGGATAGCTTGGATGTAATTAATTGGATAAACGAGTGCACTGTAACTTTCGAAAAACAATAATAAAATTTATTAACGCAATAAAAATTGGCACATCTGTGCATGTTAATATGGTTCATGAATTAATATCAATTCGTTAAGAGTGACAACCAGATCATACGTGACTTGTGTGTATTAAACTTCACACACATTATGTGTATTGTTATGTAGATTGTACTTAATACACAAAAGGTAATTCATGAGGAATGAGAAGAATGGCCTTACATTCGTATCACTAGTAAATTGTTGGGTATTCGCGATTTTCTCTACGCTAACCCTGGGGACTTTTATCGATTTGAATTGCATAAAATTACAATATCTTCCCAACCAAAATTAAACGTGATTTGATAAATTAGAGGAAGATAAGAAGTGTTGGGAATTGTTGATAGTGATACATAAAAGAGATAGAATTAATGGAAAATGAGGGAGATAGAGGATAAGGTCTGGTTGGCAGAGAATTGTTATTTAGATTGAAATTCTTCTATTAGTTTTGTGGATTGAAGAGAGTTCCTCTAAAAATATTAAGCTATGTAGTTACTATTGAAGAGAGTTGTGGAATTAAGAACGAGAGAACTAATAAGATAGATTTCTTATTAAACCATAAATTAGGGTTGTGAGTTAGCTTGGGATTCTAGAGAGAGCGAATTTAGATATTATGCACTGATAATAAATTAAGAATTATTTTTTGTTCTTTCGTGTCTTCAAATTAAGAATAATAGTTTTTGACGAAATTATATTGTATTAGATATGGCGCAAGATCTGGGTAATTAAGCAATAAACACTGACGTCACAAACTTAAGTTCTGAAACTATTTCATTATTTTAGAAAATTAAGCACCAATGATGAAATTTGGTATAAAGATTTTAATAAACACAAAATGTAGCCGACAGATAAAAATTATTTTTTTTCCATTTGCACCAGAACTTTTTTACTAAGATATAAATTCTGAATAATATCTACTGTTATTTGCTGTTATATTTAGAAGTGTTGTTGAAACTATAAATACCACTTTTAGAAGTTATACAGTATGATGAAATCTCAATTTTGCGTTATAGTTAGAATTTCATAGATTTTCTGACTTAGTCTAAAATTTATTATACGAGGGAATATAATAATCTTTCAAGGGTTAGAAAATTTATTAATTTATGTGTTTTTTCCCTTTACCCTGGGACCTTGGAGGTAACTTCACAGCGAAATACTTACATAACCGAATTAAAAATATATGCACCCCCCACACCCACACCCACCCCCCCACACCCACACCCACACCCCCATATATATATATATAGTGACTGTTACACTTTAGCCATTTTATTAAATCTACTAGCACTAATTCTCTTATTTGATCTATCGTACTCAATAAATAGAAGTTTAATTATTATATGGTTTTTATTTTTTTTATAATCTATTCCATTTGTGCGATAGGTCTCTGTCTCTTTGGCTTGTGTTTTTCACCTCTTTGTGTATAAAGCTATGACTGATTGCGAAAGTTTGATTGCTAATACATGTATAAGCAGTTTACCACTATTCTATTCTAACAGCTGTGCTTTATATCTTTATTCCCATTTTGTTTATTTTAAGGGCTTTTCTTTTGTTGTTTTCAAATGTCTATTCTCTGTGAGTTGTTCTTAGTTACTTCTGTTATTATATACATATTTCTTAAATGTTTTGTTTTTAATAATTTTAATTTTAATAAATGTTTTTGGGTTTATTTCTGCTTTTTTTAAACATTTATTTTAACTACATAATATTAAATTTAGATTAGATTCCTTTAAGTATTATTTGATGTATTATTGTTCATTTGAATTTTTTTACTATCAGTATATATATATATATATATATATATATATATATATATATATATATATAAAACATTTTGTGATAAATTTGCCGAAGAATGACCGGTAGCTTAAATCAACCATTAATTTAAAACTAATTGGATTTAAATATTAGTTCCGGAGTTAAGTTTTTAAGAGGAAAACGAAAATTATAAATCAGAATTGCGATAAACACGAAATTTTAATAATATTGTGAATGAAACGAACTCAGAAAAAGTCGCAATGAAAACGTATTAATACATTATATGTAGTTCAAATTCTTCTTATTATTTTTTGAAATTTTCGAATAACATCTAGTTTTGTTTGTTTTTCATATTGTGCAACCCTTTGAACATCCTTATTTGTTACATATGGCTAAAAACAATAAAACTAGTAAAATGTACATAAAATGCGTTATTTTTTTCATGTACCTATTTTCCTCGAGCATAAGCTTGTATTTCCTATTATCATATTTGAAGAAAATAAGATAGTTTTATGTCATAAACATTATCAAGAACAACAAAATTTCAAAGTTTTATTTTATAAGATTAATTTAAAATTAAACTCCAGTTTATGCATAATGCTTATATCTTTTCACATGCATAATACAGAACTTAATATCGTTAGATCTACTGGTTTGCTGGGAAAATTGATTCCGCTTAAGAATTACACTAAGATGTAGAACAAATAATTCACAACCGATTCCCGTAAGAAAATCATCAGATTATGAGTAGCTTCTTACTTATTTAAAGTGTTGGACTGAAATACTTTTTACTGACTCTTTCTTTAAACAATGTCTGATAGAAAAGGTAACAGTTTTGTTCCCTGAAGGCTCTCGTCTACCGGCCATTTTAATTTCGTGAACCTAGTGGTTCCATTTTTCCTTCGTTTTTACAAAAAAATTTAACTCCTATTTTATCGATTTTTTTTGCTCGTTTTCCCGATCTTTAAAAAATATTCTAGAATATTTTCTAAGATCGAGGAGAAAATGTAATTCCATATAAAATCTTCGTTATATTTTACTTTTTCGGATGCCCTTTTTTGCATTCGAATAGGTAAAATACTATAGATTTGAGGGCGGTAGTAGAAATTTCATAGGATTAACATTACGTCCACCAAATCAAAATGACCGGTAAGATTTGAAAATTCCAGAGAGAAAAATATTTTAGATGTGACCAGAACTGAAACTTTAATTAGAATTCGGAAAATTCTTATTAGAATGTCTGAGTTATGTAAATTTCTCCGTGATATTGCAAAAGAAGTGTAATGTAATCACCGATAGATATGGAAAATTAGCCCCACCTCCCCACAACCCCCGCCCCGGGGCGGCCAAAAACAATCTTCAGCTTGACAACCAAGATATGCATCATTCAAAAATTTTGAAAACAGTTCTAAGGTAAACGTTGTAAGAAATTGCACCATCTACTTCTACAGTAATTAAAGGATATTTTCCTACAGAAACAATTCAAAGAGTACACGTAGAATCAAATTATAATGATTGTGAAGATAGCAGAAAATTCTTCATTTCTTCATATCCAAAGCAAATATATATATATATATCTACATTTGCTTGAAATTGAATTTCGAAATCTCAGTATTTCTGGAATAATGCAATATTCAATGACGAAAGTTAATGTAATGTTTTTGGAAGTAATTACATGTTTGGCCTGAAGCCTTTTTCTGAACTATTTCCTCTTCATACACCATCGCCACTGTCAAGCACAATGGTGGTCTGTTTCTTGTATGGAGTTGCATGGCTATAAAAAAAAAAGTGGGAAAATTAGTTTTTACCGACAGAGTCAAAGATAAAATGAACTACTTGAATATACTGAAGAATAATTTAAAACTAAGAGCCCAGAAATTAGGATTATGGTCGAATTTTATGTTTGAACAAGATAATGTGTGTGTGAATCGAAAACACGTAGAAAAAATTGCTTAGTTATAGTTGATGTACGATTGCTAAATGCAAATACATACATCACCTCAATTTCTATATCATATTGTTACAGAAAACTTGTAATCTCATTTGAAGAAATCTGTTCAAAAGTATAATATTAGTAGAAATGAATACTTTCAAACGGTATTTTAAGAAAAATGGGTAAATATACAAATAAACAACACAAACCCTTTCAAATCAACCCAAAACTTTTGAAGTGTATTATAAATGCAAAAGGATGTTAAACGAATTATTAATTTATGTTTTTAAAAAATACTTAAGGTATCATGCTTGGTGAATATAAAAATCTGTGACTTAGAAATCTGTAACTTTAACGAAAAGTTATGATAATTAAACTATTATTGATTCTTTTTGTTTCTTAATATAATACGTTTCGTAATGTGCCTTTTATTGTTCTTACAAATATTAAACTTTTATATGTATTTAATAATATTGTTTTAAGCGCCTTTCAAAAAGAGAGTGAGAGTGGAGGAGCCCCTGAATATATTTCCTCAATTCATCTTGAAATTAATTTAATAGAACTTTAGAGAATGACCTTGTACTCATACAAATAAAAGAAAGTACGAGTTAAAATAATAATTTTCGAATTCAGTTAATCAGACATAATCTTTATCAGACATAATAATGTAATTAACTCAAAATTAATGAATGAAATAATTTAAATACTTTAGTTTTAACCCTTTAATTAAACAAATAAAATTATTTAGATTATAGTTAGTTGAATTATTATACATGTGACTTGGGTCAAATAGTAATTTATTCGTAACGTACTCGCATAAAAATGTATACATACAGCAAAGCACACATCTTAATAATATTAATACCTTATTAATTCCAGATAACTAAACTTAAATCAATATGTTATTTTATAATTAATCATCCGATTCATAAATTACGAACTGAAAGCAAGTATTTTTTAATTTTCTATTTTTATTTCAAAGTAGCGTAACTTAAGATAAATATTAGAATATTCCAATTAAAGAATTAGAAATTGGCTTTTGCTGTCAGATTAAATTAAAAGTGTGCTCTCCACAAATAACCTAATTACAGTAGTTGCATGTGTACTTTGCTATCTTGCATTTCTTAGTCACACTTTTATTCATGTGATCTCTATAGGCTTTTGAGTTTTCCAAATATCTTTAATGTTTGTTTTGATGGAACTCATTTTCTTTGTTATGAAGGTGCTGCGAATGAGGTTGTCTGGATGGAACGCGGGAACATTTCGAATTCGAAAAACTGACATGAGTCGATAATCCATTAGATCAGTGGTATTCAACCTTTCACATTTTGGAGAACCCTTTGAGCTTACCGTTTTTCTGAAGGAACATCTTGATCAAAGAGCAGAAAAAATAGGATATCAAAGCTTTATCCTTCTCAGTTTTGCAAAATCACTAATGAATCTTTATTTTATCACAATACAAACACCTTAATAAGATAATGAATGGGAAGGTAATTAATGGCGTTTTTTTAATTATATTCTATGAATAATAAACAAAAGCAAACAATAGTTCAAATTATTACAATTTTTAATTAAAAGAAATTTTTTTATTGACTTGTTTGTGATTGTTTTTTATTGCAAAGTATTTTTACGTCTGGAATAATTGTTGAATCTAATATCATTTTCAGCATCCAATCTGTTTCTATACTTTGTCTGTGTCGCAGCATACAAAGAGAAAGATTTTTCGCAAACATAGATTGAAACAAAGGATATTAGATATTTTACAGCTCTTTTGGAAATTTTAGGATATTCTTTTCTAATGTCAATTCAAAAATGCATATTATCAATTTGACTAAATTTTAGTTTCTACTGAGAGTCGGTTAATATATCAATTTGAGATATATCGACAGTGCCAGGGAACAGAGACTAATATGTGATCTAATGTGCCTATGGGATTTTTGCAAAATTTAAAAGTTTATTTTATCCATAAAATATTTATTTATATTCATTTTTGCAAGAAAAATGCATTTAAGAATTTGATATTTTATAAAAATTAAAATTCTATTAAAATTTTGACGCTTTGATTTAGCAAATAGTGATCACCAGTCAAAGTTCCAGGGAACCTTAGGGTTTCGCGGAACCCCGTTTGAAGACCTCTGCTTTAGATTAATGTTTAGTTATTTAAAGTAAAAAGATGCCTAAAAAACAGCTTAACTATAAGTTGTACATATTCTCCAAGTCAATAGATATTTTAAGATATTTTAAGAGATAAGCATTTTAATAATTTCAAAAATTTCATGCAAACTCTTATTTTCATACATTTTAATAACTAAACATAAAATCATTTTAAATATATTTAAAATCGAAGTGCAATTATCTAAAAAGTTCTCTTCGAAAAATGAATTACTTAATTATTTTCTTGCGATTCCCAGGAACATATTTAATCAGTTATTAGTATAAATCAACTTTCACTTTCAAAAACGTAAATTTTAATCTAATCAGTCACGGAAATGTAGCACGCTCGTAAAAGAATTGTTTTAATAAAGTTATAAATGTCGCACAGAAGTTTAAATTTCACTGAAATGGGATCTCAGCAAATGATAGGACCTTAATAAACATGAAACATTTAGTTATCACCTGGCATACTTTAATTTCTAATCTTGGTTATAAAGGAAACTTTAGCACAGGTTTTCGCGCGCGCGTACACCATTTTTAAACATAAAAAGAATTAATTTCCAATTATCAATTTTTAATTAAATATTGATTTCCTTACTAATTTAAGGATTATTTCACTTCATTACAGTCACCTCAATAACAGAAAAATCTCTATGGAATTATTTTTATTTATACAAAATGTAAGAAAACTATAAACATAATGCACGAAACACACACAAATTTAGAAATTAACTTTCCAAAATGATTGAAATTTAGAAGAAAGATTTAATTACTTCTAGAGAATCCATGAATACTATATTTGAAATCATACAAAGACTTGCAAAAAGCATAAAACTGAGTTAAAATAGCATTGAAGCTTACTATACAATACATTTTTTCCACGTGAAGAACAACGATTTATAGCTGTTGCCCAAATGCTATCACTAAATTCTAGAATCAACCACTCAATTGTTCAAGGCTAACATGCCTTACATGCAATATTGAATATTAAAAAACCTCTATTAAAAACAAAAACAAAAACCCAAAATAATTATAAATAAAAACAGAATTAAAACATACAAGATCAGAATCTTATGAGCCTTAAATGAAATCCTAAAAAGACACACCATCATTGTTTGTTTGTGTATATATATACTCTCTATATATATCTCTTATATACTCTTTCTAATTTTAGAGATTAATTGATAACATTGCTTAGCTAGCAAATCTGTGAAAAGCCAGATTCAGAATTTGAAAATGTAACATTTAATTTTCCTCATGGTTTTTCTTTTCTTTGTTTTTCATGCTTATTATTCACTCATGTTTATACTTATTCATAAGTTGAGCTTTATCTTTTTACGATATTTATTGGCTTAGCATTCTTTCAGGTATATTGATCTCTTTCTTAAATTTTTTTTTGTCCTAGGTTTTTGGCAATTAAATATCATTCAATATTTTTAAACACTTTCAAATTTCTTTGTAATACTTAAAAATTTTTTCTGAACTAATTAGTCAAATTTCATATTCAGTAAAGAATTATTTTTGGATAACGCTATTCAGGTTTTGTGGTCGTGGTAGCTAGTGGAAACGGTCGAGCACTCGCGATCGGCAGTTTTTGTCGAGTTGTGCGTTCTAGCCTTCATGCTACTTAAGACTCGCCTGGTATAAGGTTGATTCTCGTTAAGTTTATCAAGGTCTAAAGTCCTTCCGTGGCGTGGTATGGAAATTAGAAAAGGAATATGCCAGTTCAGGTGTAGTTCTTGCCACTTGACTGAGCTTTGAAATTATGAGGTCCATCTCTAATAGGTCTCATGTGGTTTCTAATGCGACGTGAATAAAACCAAACCAAACCTGTTCGAGTTTCCAGGTTTTTCCACATTTCTTTTAGTTCTAAGTATATATCATTCACCATCATCTAATTATTTGCTAATGTAAATTGCATTTTGATGAACATTTCAAAATTAATACCCTTAAACTGCTTTTATCACTTTACAAAACAGGGAAAAAATTTAAGTGACACCGATACATTTTTTAGTTATCCTAAAGAAACATTTTTGATTATCTGAGATTTTTAATTAAACCTTAAGAAAATCTATTCCAAAGAGCATACAAAAACCGTAAAAGTATCATGGAATAATGTACAATAATTTTTTCTTAAACTTTTTTGTACTGCTAAATTTTTGAAAATAAGTTTCTATTTTAATTAGTGATGACCCGTTCAAAATTGTTTCAGATTATAATTGTAACTGCGAGGAAAATAAAGATTAATGATCATCTCATAGTAATTTAATTAGGTTTAAAGTTCTCAAACTTTCTTCTAGGAGTATTTCTTCTTATTATTTTTGATGCACCCTTTGTTTCACCGTTATAGTAATTTACTTCCAAAGTACGCCTTCATTTAATAGTTATTTAATGATTTTTTTTTTGATTCAAGCCGAAAACTTATTTTAAGTTAAAACATTTTGAATCCTATGAGGCGATTAACTTACATGAGATCTATGTTGGGTGACTTATCTTTCATAAGTGGAAGATCCTTAACTATATTTCATAATCGACTTTAATTTTCTAATTTTTTAAAAAAATCTGTTTTTCAACTGTATCATCGGACAGGCACATGACTATATGTGTCTTGCTAATAACTTTTTTTTCATACTTTTACTTATGAAAATAAATTTTGGAAGTTGTATTCGAAATTATCGAATTATTTTCTTTGCTTATTAAAAATTATTTATCTAAGAAAAAAATATGCGTAATACAATATTGATATCTTATATACAAATACACTTGCTCTTCTAACGTTAGTTTTTCCGATATTTATGTTACGGATTTTAAAATAGAAAGATAGTTATTTTTTTCAATTTGAGAAAGTTGAATCTTTTTCGGTAACTATTTCATTTCTATAAAATTGAATATCTGGATCCATCTCAATAGTTAGTAGAAATTTCTCGTAAGTAGTTGAATATTGTTAAGAATGCTCTATCACGCGCTCTATTTTATAAATGTTTGCAAAAAATCAAATTTGCGCCTGGTCTTCACGTGTTCTCCCCCCCCCCCCCCGCAATCCCCCGTTTCTATATCCCTAGGGGCGTATCATAATTCGAGAACTATTGAAATGGATAATTTAAAACACGAAAAGCGTTTTGAATCAAAATTTAAATTCCCTACCTAAACTCGTATTTTATAATCTAATTAAGTAACATTTTGAAGTTTTCACTTGATAAACAAAGATTTTCATAAGTGTGTAAATGTTCTCAATACAATTTCATGAAAAACGAAGTATTTTATAATACACAAAGATGCTACTGCAAATGAATTCAACAAACTGTTACACATTTCACTGGTACTCCTGAAAAACATATTTTAAGTTAAAAGAGAAAGATGGGTAAAATGAAACTATTATACGAACAAAACAGCGATAACTACAGCTTAATTCAGTTTTGTTGGAAAGTAAGTAATTTATAGAATTTTATCAGAGTCGTTTTTGAATGCATTTGAAAAGGTCGGAAAAGAAATATACACTCATATTTAAAAAAAAAAGTTCCAGCTAAATGTTTAGTCAGATTTAAAGGATATTTGAAAATAAGTTATGAAGTGAATAGTTATTGAGCGAAGGTATTACTAAAGATATTAACACAAAATCATTACAGTAAAAACAAAAGCATTACAATTCTCAGTAGAATGTTAGACCACCATTATTTCTAAGGATTTATGACTCACATCGTGCATGGAGTCGTAGACGCTCTTAATGGTGTCTTGATTCAATTCATCCCATTCAGATTGGTTTGAAGATCATGCAAATTTTGTGGTAGTTGTGGAGTCTTAACTGAACGGCCTATCACATCCGATAAGTTTTCTATGGGTTACATGTCTGATGATGATGCTGATCACTTCTTAGGGTCTATGGTTGCGGGACAAACTCTTGAGCTGGTAGAGGTAGGAGCACGAACGTTATCCTGTTGAAATAGAGGATTGGGGTGGGCATTCACAAAAGAAATGACCACGGATCGAAGGATCTCAGTAATATACCTTGTGACGGCGAACTATTCCTATTCGTCTCTTGTACCATAGCAAAACTCAATGTATTCATACTAAAAGTCAATAAGTCAATCAAAGAGATGTTCGCCAAGTACACACTGTATTTATTGACTAATTGCTAATATAACGACAATTACAACAGGCTCTCCCCAGATTAAGCTTAATTATAATAACTCGGTCTAGCAGTAATAAATTAACTGACGCTTACCACTAATGTCAAAATGAGGCAGTCTTGACTTCTAACTTTTCACAAAACAGCCGATAACTTTTAATAATTCTCGGATCCGACTTCAATTCTGGAACAATTGCCAAACGCTGGAACTACTCGATCTCACCCGTGACTCTCAAGCTGAGTTTATATAATTCCTATCTCCCTCGTTTCACTTTATTTCTACCTGCTTCTAATTTAAGTATTCACGTTTCACTTTTGGGTGGGCAAAGATTGTTTAGCAAAAGCAATCGATCTTAATTAAAAGTCCCCAAGGTTAATGAAGAGAAAACCGCGAATAACCCAACGTCACAAACTTTAGGACGTCAATGTGACTAACTATAATAAATATCAATGGTGATCGGACATCGTACGAAGTCACATCCTATACCATTACACCTTATTGTGTAGATATATAACGAGGGACAATAAACTGTCCATCATCGTGCTGACCCGTTGCCTCCCCACACGAATGCAGTTATTAAACACACCAATACAAAAACGAAATTCATAACGAAAGATGACATGTTGCCATTCCACATGGCTCCCTGCTGCTCTTTCACGGCACAATTGCAGTCTCTGGTGATGTTTTTGAGTGATGGAAGCATTATACGTAGTAGATGCCGTACAAGCAATAATAAAACATGCAGCAGTCTGCTAATGGTATTTACAGGATAATGCAGAGAGTCATCACTCACTGCATAATGTCCGGTATTGTGGCAGATAGTGGTCTTCGCGCAATGTTTCCTTACTAACTTATAATCCGTGTAGTTCTTCCTGAACCGGTTTGCCGTGAGCGATAACTTCCTTGTACCCGAATCCGCCATCAACACGGAACTTTTACACCTGCGCGACCGATATGACGCACAATCCGACGGAATGACCATCCGTCTCCATGTAGTTCTATGTTGTGACCCTTCTCAAAGGCATCCGATTGTCTTAATAGCAGTCGCTTATTTTAAAGCATTCTAAAATTCAAACCCATAAATTCAACTTAAGCACACAAATTAAAATCAAAATTATGCACGTTGGTCGACCCTTTTAAAGAATCCTTAGTGGTGCGGTAAGTTACGTGTTTGCTGAGATCATTGGCATGACTCGGCTGACACTTTAATCATTCGCATATCTAACAGGGATGAAACAATTTCTTTATTTGGTATTTGCTTATCTAGCTTTCTTCTGGGTGAAATCTGTTTTTTTTTGTGACGATGAGTGTATTTTATTATTTTAAATGCTTTTAATAATAGTTTTGTGAATAAATTTGGTAAAATGTATTAACACACACAGAGAGATGCAAATAATCATTGAAAAGCAATGTGTTTAGTTTAATTGAATATAAACTTTCACTTGTCCTCTTTTTCTTGCCTTTTGACGATTATTTCCTTTAAACACCGTGAACGAAATTGTTACAAACGTAAGTTGTAACTCCCTTGTTACGCAAAGGTTTAAAAGCTTTTTAGGTAGGAATTTTTACTAAACATGATTCTTATGTTTAGCTCAATAACATAAGCATAATCAGTGATCTGACGAAATGGGGAGTGAGGGACTATGTGCTAGTATTCTGTTTTAGCTAATAAATAGATAAAGAATATTTCGTAAATTTTGATTTAAAGTGGGTTAATTGACCTTTATAAAATATGTCTTTGCCTATTTATTATGTCTATGTAATAAGTTGAAAATGCTCCTTTAATTTTGTTTACTAATTGCAATTATTTTAATAAATCAACAAAAATGTCCGAAATCATATGACGCGGCAAGTTGTTGCAAAGTCTCGAGGCCAGTTGTAACATATTACAACTTGCCCGTGTTGAGAAATTTTCGATTCATGGCCACTCCCAATTTAACTATAAAATTATGCACAAATTTAGATGTAGCTTACATAATGGGATCCTAACTACGTCCCTTTTTTAGGTAATCTGTTCTGTTGTCTTCAAACACAGCTTCAGAAAGCAGACTTTTCAGAAATAGAGAAACCTACGGTCACTACTTAGAAAGTGGCACTCATGGTATCCTCATCGAAAGTACTTTCTCTAATAAATAAGACGCGGGAGTGCGAAGAAACACAAATATAAGTCACGGTTCTTAAATCTATGTTAATCACCAAAATAAATTTAAGATATCCAGTAGAGAATTTCATTCTTATTTTCAATCAACACCAATTGTATTAAAGCAAATTTATTCTTCCGAAAAATATAGGATTATATAAATTATTTATTTCCACGTGTTCATTTTTTGTTCTTTTCAATAATCCATAAGAACTGAGAAGAAATTTAAATTTTCTCAATCACATATACTATTGTCTAAAAATTAGTTGATACCTCGTTTCAGAGGAACAATAAATGGCCACGTTAAGCTTACGCCACATCCGAAAGCTGAAACGACTTAGACGACTGCTAAGAATAGATTAATATGTAAAGATGCATTTTTCTTTCATTTTACGGCAACAATAGTTATACATTTCTCCTAAGATATATTTAATTTAATTTAATTTTGTCAACATTATGAGTGGTTTTGAAACTAGCGGTTTGTGGTCATTAAGTGTTGACATTTTTTTTGTATATTCTAGCTATGCATCATCGTATGTTATCGACCACCCAAATACTGCTGTAGCGAAAGATGAAGTGATGAATTCAACACAAATTGATCACGAGTTTTCATTGTGTCTTGAGAATTCTGAATTGCTATAATCACGACTGGAATTGAATATAAGCGTCAGTTAGGATATAAACAACGAGGGATGCTCTGAAAATAAGTTTCGTCATTTTTTTGAAAGAGTGCAAGGTACACCAGGTGAAACAAAACCACAAGAGTCCACATTCGTTGCTGATTCAACGACTTCAAATAGCATCAGCGATAGAGGAATGACGCATGCGCTGAGCTATGAAGAAAACAGAGTAGCAGCAGACCGGCGTGCCCAAAGTTATTCGAGTACAAATCACAATGTCAGACAGACATGTACTAACAATATGGTTGGCAATGAAAGTGCTGTTATTCCGTATGAATGAGCACGTGGGACTAGTTATTCATAGATGCCTTTCGGACCGTGTATGGCGAACCCGTCATGTCTCGTCAAATGGTTGGACTCTGTTGTTACATGTTTAGTGACGGAAGACAGAGTGTGGAAGATAAGTCCGCTCTGGTCGTCCCTCCTCATCCACGAATGAAAACTACACTGCTAGAATACAGGACATGGTGTTTACGGACAGGTGCATAATGGTATAAGACGTGGCATCCTCACTATGTATTGGTCGTGCTCAGACTCATCCAAAACAACGCTGAGAGGGAGCAAGCTGTGAGACATTTTCTAATTAGGCATCGCAGGGGCACCTAATTTTACCAAAGTGTTTCTTCTAACTGATTGCTCTCTACGACAAATGTATCAATGTTAGAAATGACTATGTCGGAAAATAGTGCTAGGTGAATAATTCATGATACCATACTTTATTTTCTTTGACAATAAAGTTTCCAAGTAAAAAAAAAAGAACGAAAATTACTTTCGTATTATCAGTCATAGCTGACTAGCAAAGCATCTACTGAACCTTTTCTAGACCCGTAGCAAAATAAGAAATGATTTTTCGCCCTAAAAGATTAGACCTCTACTTAAGCTTTCATCTTCTACGTAAGCCTACAGACTCAAAAGAAATTAACACACTATATTTTAATTAACACATCAAATAGTATATAAAAAAGAACACGAAGAGATAATTAATTAAAAGAGAAACAAAATAATGGAAAGAGTAAGGAAAAGGTTAAATTTTTCTTAAAGAAACCTACAGATATAAGAAAAAAATGAGAAGGAGCGGTTTTGCTTAAGCTTGCAGAGATGCCTACAGCAACTGTAATTAAGGAGAAAGGGTGTAATACTTAATTTGCAAAATATAGATACACGTAAAATATGTGAGAGTAGACAACCTATATGTAGATAATGTTAACTGCAATTCTTATGAAGACTAACTTTTATGTTGATTGGTTAAATAATTTTAACTTTGTTTTACTATAAGCCACTTGATATCAATTATCATTATGCCATATAATGATATTATCCTAATGACTTTCGTACAATAATTAATATAAGAATAATGAAAAATATTTTAAAGTGTTGTCATTTCTATTGTTACTACTTGCTCTTCATGTGTTACAGCTTGTCCCAAACCTGGAGTAAATTGTATCGCCGATTACTTTAAAAAAAATATTTTTATTGTGACAATCAATTAACTATCGAATGTTTTTTCGTATGCATACTATGAATAAATAACTGTACTGTGAAAAGAATCAGTTTAAATCGAGAAACCATACATACAATAAAAAATGAAGTCATTTTTCTAAAAATTGTTCAACTTGTTCTTAACTTCCCTATGTTTGAAATGAGCCACCAAAAACTAGCCTTTTTTTTTCTTTTCTTTTTGTATAATATATCTTTTTTTTCTTTTCTTTTTGTATAATATATCTTTTTTTTCTTTAACATGTGCTCGAAATGTATATTTGTGTCGTTATTCCTATGACTGTTGTTCTTTGCTAATCATTTTAATGCTTGATTACTGATTCGAAGTAACACTAATTTTGTACCTTTAGGAGTTGAGCTTGACTTCACGCGATATTTAGGTTATATTAAGTGAGTTAGATTAAATTGTTGAAATTTCGCTTAAACATTGTGTAAAAAAAAGTTGTTTTCAGTGTTCTGATCACTTTCTCATCTAAATAAGCAGATTCAGAGTCAACACGAATTAGTTTATTAACATTTATTTTTCGCGATAAAATTATAATAAACAAATCCACAATAGATAAAAGCACTTGGTACTCGTTCATGAGCCATATAAAAGATTTTAAATATAATCATGGAATTTAAGAATATAGTTATTGAGATATCTATAGCGTGTTTCGAAACCCATGGACAGAAATTTAAGGGATAAATAGATAATATCTATAAAAAAGCAATGCTCACCACACGATACATAGGCGGAGGTCAAGCGGTGAACCTGTAATGGAAAGAAAACAGCACTAGTTTTCTTACATATCGTCATTTCTACCATGGATTTCAAGAGGCACGGCCACGAACATGAATCAGGAAAAGGCCCTACCTCTGAAATCCACAGTAGAAATGACGATGTGTAAGAAAAATCTTGCTGCATGCTTTTCATTACAGCGCCGTCTAGTGGTTCACCACTTGCTTTCCGCCTGAGCATTGTTTGGTGAAAATTGTTTATTTGGATATTTTCTATCATCCCTTAAATTTTTGCCCATGACTTTCGAAACACACTGTATATGGTGATTTTCTGTAATGATCTATTAGAAGATAACACTTGCATAAGAACAATTTGTTTTGGAGTAAAATTTTCATTAAGTCTTTTGAATGTTAGAAATGATTCATACCAAAGATGAATTGTTTTAATTTATCAAGTTATGTTCCATCGTAATTCTTAAGCAAACAAGTACCTGAAAAGTTACCGATAAAATAATTGGCGTATGTTGCAACGTGATTCTTGAAATATTTGAATTTTTGTTTTGCTTCTTCTCTCATATGTATGTAAAAAAATAAAATACTCCAAATAATTATACTATCGTCAAACATTTTATTTTAAGAAACTTTCTACTTTGTTAACCTCTCTATGAAATATAGATATAAGAAGTAAAATAATATAATTCCATCATTCCGATGCTTTTTTGTTGACCCAATTCAAAGGAAAGGAAGCGGTTTCATAATTTTTTTGAAAAGTCATTCAAACAAACAAACAAAAACTTCTATGCAAAACAAAGGAAATTTTTTTCCCGCAAACATTTCCCGGAAATTTTTTTTGATGGTAAAAATATTTCTTGATTCGTAGACTGAAGCTTTGAATTATTAATTCATGACCTTATTTTTTTGTATAAACAGAATTTTATATTGCTCTCGTTCTGATATTTCTTTTATTTCTTTAATATTATTTAATTAATAGTACTGGCATCAATGTAACTCTCAAAATAACATTTTTAATTTGACATATATAAAAGTAAACATTGTATTCTAATGGAAAAGAGATTTCTAAATCAATTTAAAAGAAGAAATTTTTTAAAAAGTTTAAATAATAAATTTTTATATATGTTTGTGTCATTTTACACCATCATCATACATATTATTTTGATAGCTATGTTAGTGTATTATCTTTACACATATTTTCCATTTGTTTAAAGTCTTATAATGAAAAATTAAGTTTAGATTTAAAACTTATGTATTAACAAAAATGTGTATAACCCTGTAAATTTTATGCAATTATTATAAAGTATAAATAATTAAATGAGAGGGAAATCCAGCATTTGAATATGTATTTACATTTTATTTATTTGTTTCTGATGTTTTGAGAATTTAAATTAAATTGAAAATTGTTATATAGGTGCAAGAGCATAGGTTTTCTTAACTTTGTTGTATTAAAATAAAGTTTGCATCTCCTTAATTTAGTTGTATTATAATAAAGTTTGCATCTCGAAACGTATTGTAAGACAACTGAACATTTCAAGAAAAACTAAAATTATACTTCATGTATTTTATTAAAAGAAGAAGCGTAATTTTTTTAATATAATTTCTTTGATATAATGATCTCTATGATAATTTCCCTGGGCATTATTTTTAAGACAATATACTTATAAATGTTAATTTTTAATTCGTAAAGTTTATTTACTATGAGATTAAAATGGTTTCTGATTCAATTTTTCACAAGATTTTTTTGGTAATGAATTTTAGAAACTAATCGAATACTTTTTTTAAAAAAAGAAACAACGTATTATATTGTGGGGTAAATTTTCTTCTACTGGTATATGTAAACAAAATTATAAGCCGAATAGCTATTAAAACGGACGCGGATTTCCCGGAATATTTCTTTTTTTTCCCCCTCTTTATTTTTACAGGATACTAACACTGTTGTTTTTAAAATGCGAAGTATTGATCCCTATTTGTCAAACCATGCAAAATTAGTGAGCGTATTACAACTTAAAAATACTGGTAAGATGAAGTACTTTAATGCTAGTATAATCATTTGCGTAGTTATGTTTTGCATCTTCGATAATTTAGTAAGTATCAGTTTTATATTACATGCCGAATAATTAGTAAGAAATAATTTCGTTTTATTATACATATTTGTATGTTGTTAGGGTTTCACGGAATTTTGTTTTAGTTTTAATGAAGTGTATTTATTGTGGCAACTATAAGTGATGTTTACATGGTGTGGCATCGCCTGTTAGTTTAAAATATTTCTAATATATCAACAGTTTTCTATAATTTTGAATAAGAATACAATGATTTTCTTTACATTCTGTGACCGTTTTAAAAGGTGAAAATAATTGCTAGTCGAACTACGTTATAAAATAAACATCTTTATTACATTTTCAGAAATTACATCAAATATAAAATATGATGTCTAGCATTTAAAATTCCTTAAATTATTAGTAATTGTTATTTAATAAATTTAATTTGATTATTTATTCTATTTATTATCTAAAATATAATTTATATTTCAATATACTTTAATAAATTTAAATATTTTATCTTTAAAATTCTCCAATAAATAATTTTCTATCCGCAATACTTATAAAACAAAGTAAAATTTTATTGATGATAACATAATAAAAATGCTAAAATTCGAAAATTTTTAAACTTTAGTTCTGCGAATTAAATTTATTATTCGACTATTTTTTTTCTATTCAGGGATTTAATCCTGGAATACTTGTAAGTTTGATAAAGTTCATTGAGCCTTATTCACTCGCTTTAGTGTATAATATTTACAACTTACGTACAAGGAAATGTTTTTTAAAGCCCGAGTAAAAATTTTCGAAGTTTATAAAAGCTTGCTTCCTAATATGATCAATAAATATTTTTATGAATAGGTTCTGTTATACAAAAGCTTATAAGAAAACAAATTTAAGATATATTTGCTCTTATTGCCAATCAATCGACAGAAATGAGTTAAATGTTTCACTCATATAGTGCAAGTAATATAAAACCTTAGAATCTGAAGAATTAAGAATCCTAAAGAAAAATTCGAATAAATTTGGTTCCGGAATTTTAACTTAAGTTTGGAATTCGAATCTTTCAGATCAGGTCTGAAAATGGACAGAAATGCGATAATAATTCTCCCGCCATGAAATGTTAAGCAGCTGTGGCGATTCTAAGCTAACAGTGATAGGGTACATGGAATGAAAAAAAATATTTGGACATAAAATGGAAGAATATTCATCCTCTTGACGATCTCCCAGTGGGAAGTCCGATGCTCGCCCATTCCCATTTTCCCTAACACTTAAATCAGCTTTGCAGTTATAGTTTTCCTTCTGAAAGCACTTTAATTCCAAATTAATAATGATACAAATCTGATTCAATAAGTCTTCTAATCACTCAGTTTGATCATCTGACTTAAAACTAGTTGTTCTACTTGACAGAGTAAAAATTCGTCTTGGTGCTTTTTATTTATCTAATAGCAGTTTAACTTTTTGGGGAGTTATATATCTCACTTTTTTTTTTCTTTCATCTGGCAGACAATTTCCAATTTTCTCAAAGCATAAGTATTAACTTTTTGGCACTCCTTACCATCAAATTTTAGTTATTTAATGTTCACTTCATAGTTAGAAAGTGTAGTGAAAGCATACTGTGTGATTTCCGCAGCTAAATTGAGGCTTTGTACCTGTTTTAAGTTATTGCTTATAAATAATAACGATTTAATGTATATTTGTCATGAGTCGAAGAAAGTGTACGGAATGAAGTTTTATTTAAATATAATTATTATTTGTTAATATTTTATTATATGCATTCAGTAATATTAACCATTAAAATCATTTTAAAAATGCTAGTTCTTGAGATCCAGGAACGAGTTAATCCATTTTCTATCATTATAAAAAAAATTTCTTGAAAATCTAGAGGGATTCTGAAACGAATAAAATTCAAAGGCAAATTTATTCCGATAACGCTTTTGTCGATTTAATATAGACCCCAAACCATATTTTTCTTTAAAGTATCATTGTTAAGAAATAATATTAAGAAACAACAGTGACTCGCTTCCTTTTTTTTTTTTTTTTTTTTTTTTGGTGCCTTTCTTTTTTTCAGTTAAATTTGTAGTAATGCCATAAGCTAAATACCACGCGGAGATGCGAAAGATATAAAACTTATTATTATTCGCCGAACAAAAATTCATTTTCAGTTTGAAAAACTCACGGTTTTCATGAAATTATTTTAAAATTTTGCAAATATGTTGTAACATAACAGACGTATTCACCCTCAATTATCCTTATGGACATTTCCTGGAAATTGCTTGATTCAAACAACTCAACTTCCGAATAAGCAAATCAAAGTTCTTATATAAATTGAAGTGTTGGGAGAAGGGATACGAGGGAGGGGGGAGTGGTTTGTTTTCTTAACATCACCCTGAGAAGCAACACTAGGGGCCTTGGCGACGAATCTCATAATTCTGAGTTTCAGTCAACTGCCGATGGCAATATCTGAGCTGGCGCCATCCTCAACGAACTTCTACACCACACCCACGGGAGGATTTGGGTCCTCGACAGATTTGAGGTACATCAGTCTCAATATACAGCGGGTCTTCAGTGGCATCAGGGCTCGAGTCCATGACTTGATGGAAACAACTCTGGCCGCAAGTTCACGTCCATTACCACTATGCCACCAGGTCACGAAAACAAGGTGAGACGGAAAGAGATAGAAGAAGAAAATAATTAAAAGGTTACGGAAATAAAAAGAATATAAGTGCAATGTGCTTGGAAGTATTTGGGAGCGAAAAGCAGGTTTGGGGGATTAGGACTCAACGATGTCGGAGCACTTGCAGAAGGTACTCGCAACTTATTCCGGTAAGAAAATTCTATCCTAGATTATACAGGTTAGAACTTGCAGATAGAATATTAACTGTGGAGAGCATCGTTCTTATTTGAGGAGTAAATAAAGGTATTTTGGATGTAACTTACTACCTTAATATGACAAGACGGGTAATATGATACAATTACAACACTATTATGAGCAGTTCGAGATTTCTCGTAGACATATCTATCGTACGTGAAATGTACATTACAATCTATTTCGATTTATATAATTGTATTATCTATAGTACCAATATAAATCCAATCTGCGGATAGTACTTTATCGGATAAGTCTCAAATTTCGTCGTCAAATGGCATTGTTTTTATACCAACAGAAATAGAATTTTAATATTTTACTTATTCTTTCTTTGAGTAATAAATGATTGATTATGTAAAAATAAATAAAAAGCATTATACTTGAAGGTGTATTTGATTGATTATTTAGTTATACCAGAAAATATAGAATTTTTAATTGCATTTCTTAATTGTAAATAGATCAGATCATATTCATTTAATCTATAAAAAAACAAATGTGTTTTTTTAGAAAATAGGTTTACTTTGAATTAAAATATTAATAATACAGTATTTATTAGACTTTTTAGAATGAAATGATTTTTTATTGAATGTTTATTAACGTCGCTCTGACAAGGAACACTAGGGTTATCGGCGACGGACCTTGTAATTTAAGTAACGAATTCGGGACCTGAGCTTAGAATGAGAGGAAGAATTAGTCAATAAAACCAAATATATTGTTTGATATTCGATGGTGAAGTAATTTCAACGCTCATAAGCGTCAATGAAAAATAATAAAAATACATATACACGAAATTATTTTTCAATTATACTTCTTATTTTAATTTTTTGTGTTAATATCTAATCCACAAATTAAAACTAATTCAATTCCATATACACATTTTAGGTAATCTGTCATTATATCTTCATAAAATATCTGATAACAAATCTTTCTTTCTTTCGATTTATGTATCAAAATAAATAAAAAATATCATACATTGAAAATTTGTCTTAAAATGTTTTAAGAAATTGTATTATCAAGTAAAAATATGTATTTAAAAATATTGTATTTATTGAAGATCTATATGCTTGGTAAAAGACACGCTTACACAAATGTATATTTTATTTCTATGCCCCTTCCACCACATTTAGCAAAAATAATATCTCATTCTTCAGACATATACTGGGTTATTCAAAACGATTCATATGATTTCAAAATTCCATATTTTCTAAAATAAATGACACATAACGATAAGTAATACATAAATACAAAGAAAAACGGTTGAAGTTTTATTTTGTGAACAATATGCAGCCCTTATGTGTTTTTTGTGAAGTAATTTTTCGAAAGATATATGTTAAGAAGCATTCATGGAGCTACCTCACATTTAAATCGGCCGCAGTGGATCAGATTATTTCATTTTACACTGCTAGTCACCAAGTTAACTTATTTGGCCCCATGCGATTTCTGACTTTGAAGGTTTGAAAAGATAAAATATATGCGCCACTATCCCCGACAAATTTATGTGAACTAAAACATCGTATTTCTACTGCTGCACAATCCTTTACCACTGACACTTTACAACGTGTTTAGTAGAAATTTACATATCGAATTGACATTATACTTGTAATTAAAGGAAGTTATATGAAACATTAGTAAATTTTTTTTTAAAATTTCCCCTTCGTATTCATGTATTACTTAACAATCTGGTCGTTTATTTTGGAACATAATGTAATTTTGAATTATTTTGAATAACCCTGTATATATTTTCGGTTTTACACTTTGATGTTTAATAACAATTAATTAGTAGCATATCTTCACTATTTCTATGAGAGATTTGACCCCCCCCTTTGAAATGTTAAGTTTATAATTTATAAGTAATTAGTTTGTTATTCTGGCATAGTTACTACAGTCTCCCTCAATTCCATCCATTACAAACTATACACTCATGGTCAATGAAAATAGCGGACTAAGAAGAAAGCATTGGATACAAATAAAAGTTAATACACATCAAGAAACATACGACAGGTACAATATCTCAAAATCACTGAAGCAGCGTACTTGGTGAAGCAGTTACGGGTTTTGATCAATACTTTTTACAACAGGGCGTTGCACCATCGCATTTTGCAATACAGACCGCAATTCAATGCAGCTTTGAGCCAAAAAGACGCTTGATACTGCTCTGGGATAGAATGATGTACTCTTGTTGTACGGTGCTTTTTAAAACTCGAATACTGGGGCTTGGTGGCAAGTCACGTTTCATGTGGTGCGCACATGCTCTATGGGGGCAGATTTGGGGAGCGAGAAGGCCACGGAAGTGTTTGCACATGATGTAGACAATCCTGGCAGCCCTTCTTACACACGGGGAGAAATAACCCTGACGAAACAAAACACCAAGATTCCTGGAATGAATAGGAACACATGAGGGTGCTCTCCATTATCCACCTGAATCGCTGTCCAGGGGCTCTCCAATAAGAACAAGATAGTCCTTTAATCTAAAAACGAAGTGTGACTGATTGCTGAACAATACGATTTGGATTTCCCCAAGTTGCTCTGGCTCGATACCATGTCATGTGGTTGTTCTGGCTCGACGCCGTTGTTTCAATGTTTAAGACAGAACTCGTAAAAGGTGCTGAAATCTTAGATTCACTTCTTCGAGACATCTCTCGAAGGGTTTTCATGCTCATTCTTACCTCTACAGCTCAAAGAATAAAATATTAGGTCCCTATTAGGTTTTCATGAGTGTGTCTCTTAGCAGTGGTGTCTACTGTTGCCAACATTGTCTGATAAAATTATTGAAAAGGTTCAAGTGGTGGGATATGCGACGCTCCGACCACCTTGTAATTTTCATTTCAATGATGTGATCTCAATTGAAATCTGTTAATTGTTTAATCGTCTCTGGTGGAGTCTAAAAATCAATTTTATTCATCTTCCGCGCATGTTATTACATTAGTCAGTGCTGTTCACGTTCATATGGAGTTGATGTTGGGGTCTATAAGCGTTTAGGGAGCGAAGCGTCCTTTTATCTCGAATCTTTATGATGTGAAACACTTGAGAAAAAAAGATAGAGATTAAACTATCAGTGAAGTAAGGTAGCGGATGAAAATTCATCTATAAGATTGGCCATGATAGGTGGAAAGGGAGGAGGGGGCTGAAAAAAGGTAAGGTGGGGCTTTTGATTATAACGCATAAAGTGAAGAGAAGTTATTTTCTTAACTATGAATAAAATTTAATAATTCGAAGAAATGAAAAAAAAAAAAAAACTTTTGCTTGCTTAATGTTCGATTCTAATTTCATTTTCTTCGTCAAGTATTCCTTCAACTATTGCTCTTTTTCATAAATTTTCGATCTTTGCAGGTATGATCATTTCTAGGTTTTTCATAAGTCTCGGGATTTTGTGTAGAACAACATTTAAACGTTTAAGAAGTTTTATGGATTCAACGAGATCGGCAATTTGCTTTTCTTTCTTTCTTTTTTTAGCCTTAAGAATTCGCATAAAGCATAATAGCTCTTCCACTTTGCGTTTTTGGAACTATTGAGAAAATTTCTCTCCCCTCTCCTCCTCTCCTCTTGGAAGTCTTGTATGTACACTTTCAGCACATGGGATATTGTTAAGGTTTTCACGTTACAAAGGGGAGAGGGCCGACTTTTAGTCAGTAAACATTCACGAGTAAGAAAGATTCTAATGTTTGACACAATATTATACCACAGTATTTCTTATTAAACTCCTGGTCCCCCTTTT
>BMAW01031503.1:126982-177496 GCA_019974015.1 Nephila pilipes | reverse complement strand
CAATATTATACCACAGTATTTCTTATTAAACTCCTGGTCCCCCTTTTTAATTGTAAGACTCCCAAATTTTCAAACGCAAGTTTTGTTTTTATGTACATTATTTATTATATCCTTTATCCCATTTTAATATACTATTGTAATTAAACCGACATATTGTATTAATAATAAATGTATTCCATTGTATAAGTGTTTCCATTATTTTGTCTACAATTTTTATTTTAAATTTAGATTCATTTATGAACCTCAAAGTAACCTGGATTCTCGATAGCTTTCTGTAATGTATTCTGAACATTTATCTATTGATACCATAGAATCCCCATTGAAAACTTCAAGACTCAGAAGATACTTGCAATCACCGTTATATTAAATTCGACTTTATGAATCAATAAACGCATCGATTTTCCATCGTTTTGTGAGGAGAATATATAATGTAAAGTAGAATTAGAGGAAGAATCACCTTTTAAACTTTCCGATTAGAACAAGCAGATCTGATATTTTTAAAGAACTTAATAGTTATTTCTTAGAACGTGAAATTGAGTAGAAAAAATATATTGGGATAAGTGCAGATGGCATCGTAACCCCGCCAATGTCAAACAACATTTGATAATTATTGCTGAGAGGAGGGGAATGTTAATTTCCCAAATATTTTGTGTATTCGATACTTAATACATTTATGTTTCGTGAATAACTTACGACGAAAAAAATGTCCCTATATTGATATGAAGTATAATCAGCTGTTATTAAACTTGTCAATGAAGTTCAAGACAAGAGCATTCAATTCTCAATGTGGTACGTATTTCTTAATAATAATTACACTGATTACAAAAAGGAATTAATATTGAAATACTTGACGAGACTCAAAACTTATAAAACAGGTCGTGGGTCTTAGTCGGATTGCTGAATCACAATTTTGAGTGACTCATAGAGAATACTAAATAAATCCTGTTATTGGAAGAATAAAATAA
The DNA here is from genome assembly GCA_019974015.1 of Nephila pilipes. Lineage (NCBI taxonomy): Eukaryota > Metazoa > Arthropoda > Arachnida > Araneae > Nephilidae > Nephila > Nephila pilipes. The sequence goes on along the minus strand of BMAW01031503.1, from coordinate 176,531 downwards.
TCATTTTTTAAAATATTAACTAAATTAATAACAAAATGCTAGTAGTTTTCGAATACTCCTAAAAATTAAAATTATTTTTATAATCACGGCATTCATTTAATAACTCTCAGTAGATGTTTCATTTATAGTCCAATTGCAATGGTTTTTATTTTTCAAATGGGTGCTATGTATTTTAAAGTTAGTCGGGTCTTATTTGGTTTGCTGAATAACAATTTTGAGTGATTCGTAGATAATACTAAATAATCTATGCTATTGATTATTAAATGAATCATTTTCTTTCAATACTATTAAAATTATCTTGGTAAAAAAAGATATAAAAATTAAAATTATTATATAAATTAAAAATATCTCGGAATTCATACAGTCACCATCTATATACATTTCATTCATATATATTTCAATAATTATGTGTCCTTTTTTGTTTTTCAAATGAGAAATCTATTTTTTTAAAACACAAAACATGTAAATTATATTCTAGGTGTGTATTGAAGCAGATGACGACGATTGGAAAAGTTTATCGTCTCACAAGTTGTCAGAGAAAAGTCAGCTGGAAAATGGTTATCGAATTTTTTCAATCTTTGACGGAAAAGAATTAAATTTTTCAGGAAAAGGAAGCGACAATGAAATAAATAAAATCAATGAGCATTATCAAAGGGATTATATTTGCAACAGGGATAAAAATAAACTACTTAAGGACGAAATTGATGACGCTGGATTTATTTGCATCACTGCTTTGAGTGATTCTCAAATGAATAAAAGAAATCCCACAAAAGGACATTCAGAGAAAAAAACCTTAAAACCTCAGAAAAATTACTGCAGAAAGAGAAGACCCGGAGAGCACTCGGAATTGTGTGGTAAACAAAAGAACACGCACATGTATAGAACGTGGAATGATTTTCTTTCGTACGATCTCGGAAACTTTGAAAATTATGAAGATTTTGTAGAAAATGAAGATGATATTATTTTACTCCTCTTGGTTGACGATGAAGAATATACCGAGGCTGGTGATGAGGAATGCCTTGATGGAAATAAAGAGGATCGTAACTGTAACGTCGTAGAGAATTTTTTCATTGTCGATGATAATGCAGGCTTTGCTCAAGAGTACGCTCCTGAAGGATTTGAAGAAGAATTTGCAGAATTCTATGCTACTGAAGAGTATGGCGGAAGTAATAAAATTAGTGACTATATTGAAAAATATACCGAAGATAACATTACTGAACAGTCTGAGGAAGATAATGAGAAAGACGTTAATAAATCTAAAGAAGATAACGATAGTGATAAAGACTATACTGTTAAAGAAGACGACAACAGTGAAACAGAAGATGACTCTAATGGAAAAGAAGATGACTATAATGAAACAGAGGATAATCGTTATAAAAAACAAAAGAAAAATGATAATGAAAAGGAAGATTATGATAATGAAAATAATGATTATAAAAATGAAGAGGAAGATGACGATAACGAAAAAGAAGATAATGACAGTGAAATAGAAGAAGACACTACTGAAAAAGAAGATAGCCGAAATAAAAAACATAAGAAAAAAAATAATAAAAAAGAAAAGGGCTATAATGGGAAAACAGTCAATCGTAATAAAAAACAAAAGAAAAAACATAATGAAAATGAAGATGATGATAATGAAAATGAAGACAAAGATGATGATAATGAAAATGAAGACAAAGATGATGATAATGAAAATAAAGATTATGATAATGAAGAGGAAGAAGATGACGAAAAGGAAGAAGACACAACTGAAAAAGAAGATAACCGAAATAAAAAACAAAAGAAAAAATATAATAAAAAAGAAAATGATAATGAAAATGAAGATGATGATAATGAAAATAATGATGATGACGATGAAGAGGAAGATGAGGATAATGAAAATAAAGATTATGATAATGAAGAGGAAGATAACGATAGTGAAAGGGAAGAGGACGATAGGGAAAAAGATGATGATGATAATGAAAAGGAAGATAACGATAAAGAAAAGGATGAAGACTATAGCATTTGCACGCCTAAAAATAGTAAAAAAGATCAACTCACGGATGAAGAAGATGATAAAGACGACGATGAAGAGGATGATTGTCATGATGAATATGACGATGAAGAAGTTAGCGAAACTGATGTTGATAAAACCGACTACGATCTGCAAACACGTCCTTACGAAGGCAATGAAGAAAGGGGTGTTGAGGAATTGGGTCTTAGGAGTAATGAAAGTGAAATACCAGGAGGCCTTGGAAAGTATTTCGTTTACGTGAACTGCACCAGCTGTAAGATCAAAAGTAATCTTGTTGTAATGGGAAGCAACAAAACAAATGAAACCAGCACAATGAACAGTTTCAACAGATAAAGTAGCCACATAAACATCAATTACCACAAAGAGTGCATAGAACAATTACACAGAAATCCAACTATAAAACTCTGCAAAAAGTTGACCCTTTCAAGTTAGTGGTAGAAAAAGAAACTAAGCATTGATTATTTTAATTGATTTCCTTAAATAAATATAAAATGTAATCGAAAACGTGGAAACATTGAAGTGGATTATCTTCTTTGAAAGAAAATAAATTAAAAATGTTTGCTGTTAAGGTACTTATTATCAACACACAGGCAGAAACTTTGTATTTTAATGATGATATAAAAGAGTTTCTATTAAATATTTAACATGATTTTTGTGTCTTGGAAATTTTTTTAAGGAGTATTTAATAATTTATCTTCTTTTTAAATTAAATTATTAAAATCTATTGATTTTGTATACTTGACATTTTTACACCATAGCTCTGGCTTATCTTTTAATTATCACAACATCTAACAAAAAAAATCAATAAATCAGAATTTTTGGAAAACATTAATAAATTATCTTACACACTGGCAGATAAATTGTTATACCTTTGTCAAATATTTAGTTTACCTTTTTATGAATTGTAACTTCTTAAATACATATAATGTTTTAAAAAAATGAACGTCTTCTTCCTCCCCCCCCTTATGTTCATGATTTAGATTAACAGGATTTTAATATAATTTTTACAAATGTATGTTCGTCGTTCAATTATTCGAAAAATAATTTCAAAAAATAGATTAATGTTAGAGAATGAGGATTTTACGAAGTGCTGCTATTACATAATGAGACTGACGCTGCTGCAGAAGAAGTACGCATGCTCCAAACGCTAGCGATCGACAGCTGTTTAACGTGAAGCCTTCTCTTTCGAATACAGTGTCTCTCGATTCTGCAAACAAATCCGTATACCTGTAGTTTTCGTTCTCATTATAGTTATTACTTTGTTTCACCTGAAAAATGATATGTGAGTAGCGAATTGTTCTGAAATTTCCCATGAAACTTGGATAAACCACTAATGAAACTTATAATTTATTGAAAAAAGTGTATGACAATGATTGAGTGCACGTATTTTCCAGTGGCTAAAGCGTTTTTAGGATGGCCGAGAAAATGTTGAAGTTGAATCACTCCCGGGTTGCCCTTCCTCATCAAAAACAGATGACAATGTCGAAAAAATCTGTAATTTGGTTCGATCTGACCTTCGGTTAAGTATTCGAGCAATTGCTGAGACTGTAGGTATTGACAATGAATCCGCACGGCAAATTTTCCCTCCTAGACAAAGTGCCGGCTCATTCCACATTGTCTGTCAAGAAGTTTCTAGCTAAGTACAGCATCCCAGTGTTAGACCATCCACCTGTTAGACCACCAATATGTTGTCTATTTGTTTTCTAAGGAGAATTTTGCCTTAAAAGGTACAAGATTCGAGTCCATTGAAGCTATGAAAGAAAAAGTGGCAAGTGTATTGAAGGAGCTGACAGAAGAAGACTTCCAGCACTGTTTCGATCAATTGAAGATTCGCACTGAGTGCTGTAGGGATAGAGGAGGTGTGTATATTGAAATTGATAATAAGTAAATATGCATGGCATCAAAATAAAAGTTTTTATAGCTTCAGTTTCGTTATTTAATAGCCACACCTCGTACAATGCTGAAACGCAATATCTACGTAAGAATTTATATTTTATGCAAAAAATAAAAATTCAGTAGCAGCATTAGTACTACCAACCATAGTAAATAACTACTAATGAAATAACAGTAGTAAATGTAAGGAAATATACTCGCTTAAAATGGTTCTTCGAATTTAATAGATTCTGTCATATATTCTAAAAAAATTGGCTCAATCCGCGACCCTTTAAAAATTGAAACTAATGTTATTACGACTAAAAATATCGTTAATTGTAATTTTTAATAGATACCAGTTATAAATTGATCCTTTGAGTAAATCAATAGCGATGGGATGCTTCTTTGGTATGTGAGAGATCAATAAAATCGTCATCAAATAATTGTGTTTACTTCTCTCTATGCATGCATATGATATATACTTGGTCAGAATTGCCATCTACGAGAGCAGTTATTTCATTGATGTAATGCAGTTTGCTTTGGTATATTCCTGATTCTTATATCATTCAAAAATTACATTTTGAAAAGACAGAATATTCTAAAATATTCCATTAGAATTTAATGCGTATCATATATTATATACATATGTATATAAACATTAATATGATTGAAAAAATCTATCACCTCAAAATTTTTGTAAAAAATTAGCTATCGAAACGCGTTTTATTGAAAAAGCTATTTATGTGGCTGCTATGATTGTTTACTAACATTGCACTGAGAAACAATGCGAGGGCTACTGGCGACGGACCGCTTAATTTTGAACATCGGATAGGTGATGAGATGATACCTGAGATGCACCTCCCTCTCCTAACTTCCACACCACGTCAAAGGGAGGGTATTGAGCGACAACAGCAACTGCAGTTTTTACTTGCATTAACCTCGGCTACACGGTGGGGTTTGAATAGCATCTAGGCTCGAACCCACCACTAGACGAAAACCGCCGGCCGACCATGAACCTACCACCACCACCTGTGGAAATTCATCTGATAAGAGATGAATCTAAACCACACGATTATATAAAACTTGTAAAGTAATTTGTAAAAAGTGAAGCAGATAAAATTTGTCCTGAGAGAAAAAAAGATTTAAAAAAAAAAATCATTTTATCGAACAAAACTGCAGTTGGGTAAATAGTTTATACAGACAAATCTATCAAAAAATGCTTAGGAAGAAGAATTGTTACTTTAAATTTTATTCTATATGGATGGAAGAAAATATATGAAAACTACAAAATAACTCAACTGGTAATTTTTATTAATGGGAACTGGTGAAGATTGTATAATCACTAACGATAAATCTTCTTTAGGACCTTTAATCGATACAATAAGAAATAGGATTTTTGTACGAAGCAATAAAAATACATTTGAAGAAGGTTTCTCTGTTTTTGTCCATAGTGAACGTATCTGGTATTGATACTATTGGTGGCCAAGCAGTGGCATGTAAAAGAGGTCAATTTTAAAAATCAATTGAAAACGATGCAACTTGCTTGCCAAAATTTACGCATTGTGAAATAGCACTGTACAGTATAGTGAGAAATTTATGCCTCAAAGCTTCAAAAATGAATAACGTCATGCTGATTGTAATTAAAGTGTAAATTTTGCCCGAAAATAGATCATAACTTATTTCATGGAGCCTGACTTCAGAGCATCATTTAATTTCTGGAAGTAAGATGGTTAAGTCAAAAAAATATACAGGGTTATTCAAAATGATTCAACCGAGTTTAAAATTCAATATTTTCAAAAATAAAGTGAAGTATTTGCATTCATGTATTACAGAATGATAAGTAATACATGAATGGAAAGGGTAAATATGTAAGTGGTTTTTACAATGGTTCGATATAACTTACTTTAGTTACACATATATTGTCGATTCAATATGTAAATTCCTGCCAAACACGTTGTAAAGTGTCAGGGGTAATGAATTGTACAGCAGCAGAAATCCGTTGTTTAAAATCAAACAAAATTGTGAGTAATGATGGAGTATACACTTTATCTTATACAAACTGCAAAAGCAAGTAATTAGTTACATGGGACCTCACGAGTGGCTAGATGGGCCACATCAGGTCTGCTGCGACGGATCCATCTGCGAGGTAGCTCCGCGAAAACTTCTAAAATAGCATTTCGACACATTATCCAAAACACGAGTCGCTGGATGGCAATAAATATATAGCCTTACTATTTGATTTGGTATAGGAATTGGAGGAAACATTTCTATATTTAAGGAAATATTGTCGTCTTTTGGTATATTTCCGTCTCCATTTTCGGTCAACATAAGCATATTACTTATCAGCTATAACATAGAATTCATAAACTATCATTTAACACTCATCTTAAAGAAGGAAGGAAAAAAAAAAGATCACTTCCTTTTTAGGGGTTTCAAGATTCTTAACTATTATCCGTATACAGGAAAAAAACACATCATTCTTCAAATCAATGTAACACATCGATCAATAACTCCCGAGTCTAACATTGAAAACAACATTTTTTTGCAAAATTTTTTTTATTCATCAACATAACACCTTTTGTTAATCACCTTTTAGGGTGACACAATCATTCCAACGCTTTTCCAAATCTTTTTTTGTTTTGTTTTCCCCCCCCCCCCATTTTTGTTTCTTTCTTTCTTTCTTTTTTTTTTTCCGCAAGAAATCTTTTTTGTTGCGAGTAAATAGCGATCAACAGCTTTCTGAATCATCGACTCGTTGTTGTTTTTGTTCCATCGAAAGCAATCGCGGCACCCACTTGGAAAAAACCTTTTTCACTTCACTTCAAAAAACCTTTTTCCTGGTCCGATCGACTTAAAATTTTGACACGTTTCAAGCAAAGGTTAGTACTTTAGAAAGACCTGGTTACTGGTTTACTACGAGCGCCATCTCTGGGTTAGTCTCGGGAGTTATTGATCGATGTGTTATGTTACTAATCCAACGATGCAGAAGCTTGACACTTTTGCCATGTAATATTCATATATAGTTACATCCCTTCTCATATTCTTTTATATGATTTTTAAATAACTTTTGGATAATTAAACAAATATATACTGATACTTTTTCAAAATTTCAAAAACCACTGTTTTTCTGCGCCATATTCTGAAGTACAACTTTGATCAAAATTTACAAAAGTAATATAAGTAGAGAAATATTCATTTTTGAAGTGACATATATATATATATATATATATATATATATACTTTTTAAAAATTTAGAGAAATTTTTTTTTCTTGCTTTTAGAGGATTTCTTGAATTTAGAGAACTTTTTACAATTGCTTAAAAAATTACGAAATTTTAAGGAAAAAAAATGAATTAAAATTGATATAAATATTTTTCTGTTGATAGTTTGCCTAAAATTAAATGACGTGTAAGACATAAAGAAACTTCTTTTGAATATGTGTATGAAGTTTCAAGCTAATATGATTAATTGTTTCTGGAAAGTTCTGCGCTCTAGCTAAAGTTTTTTTTTTTGTTTCGAGAAAAATGAAGTGAAATTTGAAAGATAACACAAAAAAAAAGCTAAACAAGGTTTAATTTTTATTATCAATAACTCTGGAAGTTTTTGTAGTATTGTTAATATTTTTGCACCGAAATGTCTAGAAAAGATGGAGATTTATCATACATTTTTCAAAAAAATCGAAAATTTCAAATTGAAGGATCCCGGTTGGGTACCACTTAAAGAACTTCTAAAAGATATATCTTTTTTTTTTTTTTTTTTTTTTTTTATCACTGGTATATCTTGTAGAATCTTCTAAATTGTGCTATTGCTACTTGGAAGATCTATATTTGAGAGCAGTTACTTTCAAGGATAGAAAGCACTCTAAGAATAAACTAAACACAAAGCATCTAATTATCACCTTTAGAATTCACAGAAAATTGCAACTATTTACACTGAACCAAATATCAAAGTATTTGTTTTATCAAAAACAATGTTGTTCAAAGTAAATTTCTTTTTAGAAAAATTGAAGTATGAATTATTTATTAAATAAATGTATATTATATATATGTATACATATATAAATGTAATTATATTATGTATATAATTCTCTCTTTATTATATATATATTCAAAGATATTTTGTAGCTATTTAGATATCGTTAGTGTTGCTGTATTAATATGTAGCTCTGAAAAATGTATTTTTTCATGACAAATTCTCTTGAACTATGACAAATTCTCTCTCTTTTTTTTTTTAGAAAATAATTTTCGGTTATAAAACCGAAATGAAACATCTAGCATGCTTTTTTTAACAAGCATGTAAATATTAAAGTCAAACTTAATATTTTTGTGACTTTTAGATGTTAATACTTTCTTAAAAAAATATAATAGAATAGGGAAAAAATTTCCATTTTTCTTTGAAATGTTTATTTCTTTATTACTCGTATATAATTTTTTTTCTCTTTTTATTACATAACTTTATGAATGTTTAATAACAAACATATTTTTCTTATTGTATTCTAAGACTTTTAAAAGAGAAACTGTGTTATATAAAACTATTCTTTTTAACAACTTTAAGTAATTTAATTTTATGCGTGCGCAATGTATTCGTGATATACTATTTTTTTTAAAAAAAATTCTATCATGTTTTTGTGTTGCTATAACACACCTTACCATGAAAAAGTTGGAGAATCTTATAAACGAAAGAATAAAGCCAAGAAGGAGAGTATTAGCAAAAAAAAAAAAAAAAAAAAAAAAAAGGTGCTATATTTAAGTTTGTGAAAGTTTATTCAGAAATGCAAAAAACTTTCGGGCCATGAAGTGTGAATTATTTACAGGTTAGTGGCGTTCAAAGTCAAGAAAAAGCTGAAGTAGTGCAAGTACCGGACACTGATGACTTATTAGGACCTATAATTGATACTGAATTTGTCAGCTTTACGTGCTTCCGATACGATTGTTGAATTTGTGACACCAGAACAAATTGCAACCACATAAACTAGGTTGGGCTTTGTCGAAAGCGAAATCGGAAAATGGCCGGAAAATATAGATTTAAAAATGCGATTTCTATTAATACAGCGAAGTCTCGAAGTCTTCACGTACGGTTCAATCAGAGTCAGTCACGGAATCTATTTGATAGAGTCAGGCACGAACCAGAGTCTGGAAAGAAATTATTGTCAAAGAGGTGGCTAATGCGAGAATAGTTTTGGCGCACATTGACAAATGGCTTAAAAGTTGTAAGCAACTATATGAATTCTTCTTCTGAAGCATTGTTGTTTTTCTTTTGTTGCCATTTTTTGAGAACACAAGCTCCTCGAGTGCATTGAAGTCTTACTCTTCCGACGGGTTCGATATTTGGTAGAAACTGAACCACAAAGTTGCCAATCATGAATCAAGTGCTAAACACAAACAAAATTTTTGCAAATAGAAGAATTGGAAACAAGATTTAAAAATGATTGGCTATGGATAAAAAAAAAGATCAAAAAGTCGTGGCCAAAGAAATAAAAAATGGCATGAAATTCTGACCAGCTTGTTTGATATAATAAGATTTCTGGCAAAACAATCGTGCATAGAAGAAAAACTTGTACATGGTCACAGGGAAAATGACATCAGGGCCAATAGAGGCAACTTTTTAAAGCTGGTGCAACTACTGGTAAAGTACGATATCCTTAATGTTTCCCACAAAGATCAAACAAACCAAGTATTATGATACATGATGATTGAGAGTCGGGAAGTACAAATAATGGAATCTCTTATAGATGTCATTGAAACAGAAAACAAAACACCCGAAGGTATTCGTGAAATGATATTAAGTAAGTTCAACATTATGAATTGCAGAAGGTAAGCTTACGATAATGCTGCTACAATGGTCGGAAGACACACACACACACACACACACACACACACACACACACACACACACACACACACACAGAGAGAGAGAGAGAGAGAGAGAGATGTGTAACGAATTAAATTATATCATTCCTATTGCCGCATTTGTGCCTAGCTCAAACCATATATTGAATCCAGTTTACTTTGGTGGATGCGAATTCAGTGGCTTCTTTCGACTCATTGATACATTGTTATGATTTCTTTTGTATGTCCAAACACCCATATAAAGTTTCTGATAGTTGCTACAGGCAAGAGTTAGAAGAGGGTTCAGGACACCCGTCGGGGCGAAAGAGGTGAAGCAGTGAACATGACACGAAATCATTACAAAGGAATTTTGAAAATGCTAGAGAAGTTAACAGAAATAGGCAAAGGTTGATTATACGAACAGACGCAGGAACTCTGTTAGTCAAGATGTTATCATTTTCGCTTCCATGTTTCTTGAGTCTCTGATTCGTGTGGTGACCGGGTGTTAAAGAAGAGACCCACTGTAGCTTTTGCATGTCGTATGAGGTGACTTAAATGAATGTCCAGTGTCTGGGGTTATAGTCAGGCACCTTGCTTCTGGGGATTATATCAAGGAACCTCAGAGGTTTGCCTTTTTTAGGTAGGTACAGGCATCATGACTACTAGGCATCTTTACTTTCTTATGGGGTTTACTGTCTTTGGTAAAAACGGGTAATGCACCCCCGGGATACCCAAGTGATCTTTCTCAGTTTTTGTCCCTCCTTCTTGTCAATCAATTTTTTAAAATATTTTTTTTCAATTTTTTAATACGTCTAGATCACAGCTTTTTGGCGTAGAAGGGCCACATTTGGCTCTTGTGCCATTAAGAAAATTATCACTCACTCGTTTGCCTTTTCAATTTTTTCTCACGCCTAGGTCACAATTTCCCCTTCTTTGGCGCAGCATGGCGCAGTCTGGTTTTTGGGTCATTGAAATACTATCACTCATTTGTCCTTTTTAAACGTCTTGATCACAAATGTACCTTGTTGGGCTCACCTTGGTTACATTTTGCGTCATTAAACTCGACATCACTCATTCTTGGATATCTGGCAATCAGTGCTGCGTGAAATGAATGATGCCCAAAATTATTTTTAAGCGGAGAGACTTAATGTGCTACAGTGGGCTCAGAAAGCAAGCGCCTAACAGACTTTACTAGAAGAAATATGAGAATAAAATCCGTAAATGTGGCTTTAAATTACGCCATAATGGCTTAAATTTAGAGATTGGCATTTTTTCTTAACATCCAAGACGAATCAGTAGGAAGCACATCTTTGGCGACGGAAGTAAAGATATTCGTTCATCACACAATGATAATTTAAAACGAAATTTTTTTCTTCATTAGATAGAGTTACTATTGAAATTCGAGGAAGTTTCCAGTAGCTTCAGAATTTCGCCGAAAAATATGCTTTTCTAAGTCATGCAATAATAATATTATGTGTCGACGAGGAGGAATGTAACCTCCACCAAACTTTTCCAGGTATTGACAAAGAAGAGTTTAAGCTTGAGTGCGTGCGTTTATAGGCTTTCATAGCTTACAATAGATTGTAAGAAAGAACTTATTGATTCCAGCCCACTGTATTCATCAAAGTATGTTTTTGAGTCCAAACTTGGTAACCTAATATAGATATAATGCTGAGAATATGCCTCAAAGCTACCATAAATAATAGGAATTGTAAGAGAAGCTTCTTTAAATCGAAAATGGTTTAAAATTATTTAAGATCTACAATATCCGCGTTGAAATTAACAAATCTAGCTATTTTAATAATCGAACAAAAGGAGCGAATTAACACTGACAAATGTATTAAGCAGTTTGATCTGCAAAAAAAAAATAAATAAATAAATAAATAAAAAAAAATAAATAAATAAACAACAACAACAACAACTCGTAGAATAAAATTTTAATTTAAGGAAGACGTTTTGTTTTGAAACCATTTAAAAGACAGAGTGTCATAGATATTTACAGATTCTATTCGCTTAATTGCAAAAAATAGAGGGGAGGCTGATTTAAGATTCGCTTCGGGTGTCAGAAATGCCGTTATGCCATTGTATATGGATTAAGAATTACATAAATCTCATTATCTATCTACTTTTTGAAAGAAAATTGCGTTTTAATTTTAGCATCGATATTATGAATATGTGAATAGTGATTTTTAAATTTTAATTTCCAACTTGATCATGGAGATTCTAAGTTTTTTTTTTTTTTTTTAATTTAATATAATAGTTATAATGAGGAGATAATTCCTTCGTTGTTGGGAGAAAGGTACACAGTAAATAAAACTCCCCGACCTTGACAATTGAAATAGTTTACATAGATCTTAGTCTACTGAAAACATAAATATTAATCTCAGCTCTTAAAAAAATTGCACTTAAAAATTATAAATAGAGCAATTAAATTAAAATTGTTTTATTTATTAAAATATAAATTGTTCAAAACAAAAATTAACCTTTTAATAGAAAAGATTATTAATATCTTGTAGCTTATTACTGTATGGCTCTTTAAAAATTTATTCCATGGAAATAAATAAAAAAAGAAATGTCTTTTTCTAAAAAAGTTTAACTAAATACAAAAAAAAAAAAAAAAAAAAAAAAAAAAATAGTTAATGTTTTCTGAAATGGAAATAATTTTTAAAGGTTTTAATCTACGCAAAATATAAGTATAAATCACAGTTTATAAAATTGTACTTAATTTTATAAAAAAAAGAATGATAAAAATTGATGAATGAACTCGAGATAAATTTATAATCTAGTAACGTTTTTTCATACATTAGATACATATATTTCTCTGCCTAATAAGCTGATCAATGAACAAATTTCCATTTCCTGCTTAGGGAAATGGTTCAGATAAATTCGATGAAATAGTTCATCGGTTCGAGCTCTATTTCCATTTCTGTCGTAAAGACTTTCTGAATTTATTATGAGATAGTTGCCTTCAACACCTTCCCTTGAGGGATTTCGTTACCTGATGCAAATAATTAATTTTCTCATGCTATTTACTGGCGAAATCTTTTAGCAAACATTCCCCATTTCCTTATTTTAAAAGCTATAATTATTTTGAAAAACTATAAGCATCAATAGATAAAGGAAAATAATATTGCTCAAAGACAATAATTATATTTGCATTCCATTGTTATATTTACTTAAAGATTATGACTTTAACTATTAATTTTAACATTTTTTTTTCTAAAGAATTAAATGAAAGATTCTGCATTATGTAATAAATAAAGTGCATCTGAAAGAGCGAAAAATAATGAATGTTTCTGTGGAATTACCTTTTCCCTCCCATTTTTAAAAATATTTAAACCCTTATTTCAATGATAAATTTTGCGAGTTTTCTGGTTTTAAAAATATTTTTAAATATTTTTAAGAATCGGAGGACAAAAGCAATTACCCAGAAGCCTTTATTATTTTTTGCTCTTTTAGATGCACTTTATTGCATTCAAATAGATCAAACAATAAAGATGGGAGAATTAAAGTCGAAAATCCATAGGATGAGTATTACGTAGAATAAATCAAAATAGAGGGTAGACTGGAGCCAAATACATGTAATTAAAATTGAAGCAAATGATAAATTACTGAATTGAGTATTATATCAGCTACGTGTAATTAAAATTAAATAAATTGAATATATTTAGCTAAATGTAATTAAAATTGAAGCAAACGATAAAAAAAAAAATTTGAAAAGTGACCTCGTTCACCAAAAGCAATCCAACTAAAACAATAGCCCCTTGGGGGGGGCTAATAATTATTTTTCGATAGACTAAAAATATTAGTTTAGATGACAAATTAGTATTCCAAAACCCGAGTAGAAACTTTTTGATTTTTTAACAATAATCAGATGGTTAGTGAGCGCCTGTCATTGCGATACTTTGCTGAATCTGATTTTTTTTTTTTATATATTCGTGAAATTTGTTAAAATGTTAACCAAGAATATTAAAATGTGTATTAAATCCATATGATTTATCCTGAAATAGAAAAAGAACGAAGAAGAGTGAAGATATAAGGTGAATGAGATTTCTACACGATGGTATTTTTTTACCTTACTTTCGCCTCAGAAAACGGTTCTACCTTCACACACGTTTGGTAAATTGAGTACTTGAGGTTTGTAAGTATCATTTTTTTTAATATCTATTTTAATTTTTTTTAATAATTGTAAGTAGATTAGACATATATCATTACATTTTTTTTTCAATTTGATTTAATTTTACATTTAAAATTAATTTTGATAATTTTAAAGCTTTTTTATTACTAAGACGAGGAGATTAAAGAAATAGGAAAGGAAGGAGAAAGACGGATTGCGAAGCTTTTAAATAGATTGTTTAATGACATATTCCTTAACATAAACTCGGCTTCATTTATGGGAGAGGGAGGAACTGCTCATGAGAATAAAGGGGTTGAGTAGGTAGAAGGGGGGGGGTGATTCGTCTTCACATTTCTGGAACGTATAAAAAAGCTGCGTTGAGCTGTAACTTCAATACTGCTAAAAGTGGATTAATGGTCGCTCGGTATGCTGCGGTGCAACCTACATCAACATATTTTTCGAAAAATTGGAAGTATGAGAAATGCTGATCATCAAAAGAACAATGTTTTACTACTACGCAGCAGGAGTTTTCCACCCATCGTCCAGTACGTGGTTATTACAAAATGGTTCCTGTCAAAGATGATGCCTTGGTAATAAACATTCGACCGGAAAAGAGGATTTGGGAAGAAAAAAAAAACAACTACTGTTTCTACAGTTTTTTCGTAAAGTTCATCTCTTTCTGATACAAATAAATAATATGAAATGAATCAAGCCTTTTGAGTAGAAATTTTAATTCTTCACAATTTTTAAATATAAATTATTTTAGTCATGTTCATAGCTACAATTAATTAAATGAAATAATTACTACAATTAATAGCTACAATTAATGCTGAATTGAAATGAAATGATGCTCGTTGCGCATGTTTATGTTTAGATTGTAACTTCACGAGTTTTTGAATCTAGCATTGGATGGTCCGGTGTTGAAAAAGATATTCAAACTTGAATCCATCATTTAGTTTGAGAAAAATTTTTTTTTTGTCGAAAATAGGAAAACGTAATATTATTTCAGCTCATGAGATGTCCTTACCAAAATTTTCTCCGCGACTTTTTCTGTTATCTTCGAGAAATTTTTCTGGGAAATCTAATATAATTACCAATAAATATAGATTTTTACACCGGAATAGCATTTTATACACTTTGAATAGTCGAAAATTCGAAAGGCTTGAAATCAATAAAATTGTACGATCAAGTAAGCGTTTTTGTTCAAATATTGGTAAGTCACATCTTATGCGTATCCGAGTTTGATTATTAATATTCTTGATTTCATTATTAATATTCTTGATTTGATTATTAATATTCCTAATATGTAAAAAGAATTAACTTTCTGAGAGACATTCAACACTGTTGAAAGTCATCCAATTATTAACTATATCTGATTAAATATATTGACATCATGCTAATTGGTGGTGTTTAAAATCTAGAGCCCAGTAGTCTGGGGGTATTCATTTTTGAAGATCATTTGGTGTGCAGCTTATTTGACAATTATCTAAAATCCCACCAAAATGCCATATTTAAAAATGATTGCCATCTGAAACTCCTCTCTGAACCCTGTTTTCAAAATGGCAAACTCATTAAAAATTCAAAGAAATTAATTTTAAACAGGTTTCAGATAAGATGTATGGAACCCTCCTCTCACTTTCAGTGTGTTTTTCAAAAAAAAATCCATTTTTAAACAAGATTTCTTCCAGATTTTTGAATAATGGTAACTTTTAAAAATCGCTATTTTAAAACACTTAAGATAATTTAAATAAAAAAATACACACTTCCTAATTAAGATTTTAAAAATTATTACAACAGAAAGACAAAAAAAAATGTCAAAATTTGCACTTTCATGTACATACAATCGTGAAATAAATTTGCTTTAATTTACTTACATTTTTGTGAGTGTCTGTTATGCAATATGAGTACCAGAATTTTTTTAAAAAAGGTAGAATTTGGAAATATCTGGTTCCAAAAATTAATAATTTGTAAATAATGAGCGTGAAGGGGCACATAATTTTTTTTACAAAAAGTAAAAAAAAAGTAGAAGCCAGGATTATAACACGAAGAAGAAATGCATACAAACCAATGACAAAAAAAAAGCTATCCTTGCTAAACTTCTGGCACTTACTAACAATATCACTTATTTGCCATGAAAATCTGTCTTTTCTATCTAAAGATAATGTATGAGCAAATTTAAAAATGCTGAACGCTTACTAATCGAATCTGGCTTTCAATTTGCTTCATGAGTAACTGCAATATTTGATTACTATTGTGGAGTTAGGGAGTATAAATATTTAATAAATTTAATTAAATTTGATATTTTATAATGTGTTAAAATGTACGTATACATTATTATTAATGTATTATAATGAAATTCAAATAGATTTTGAAGTAAAAACATAAGAGTTTGGTGGGAAAACGTGGAGGATGTGAGTGGAGCAAAATAAAGGATTGCAAGCTGCAAGAAGACAAATACTAGGTTGCTCACTACCAGAGAAAGAAAATAATTTTGCCAAATATTTATGCCAAGATTTTGGTGGAAATTTTGCAGACTACAAATTCATCTGTACCATATTTTCTTTCTTTTTCAAACAGTAACACACTACAAATTAATGATATCAATAACATCACTGCTTAGAAGAAATTTCTGAATGTGTGTTGTGTAGTGAATTAGTTCTTGTAACATTTTCTTCCAAGGACAGTTTGTGAGGATCCATCTTAAAATGTGTTGTGCATCAGTTGCATCTATTATACATCCTGATAGCATAAATATATATATATATATCTAAGGTTTGTTCTTTAATGGTTAGATATAATATATTGTTTATACTGCATGAAAAATTATTTTCATGACATTTTCCGAGAAAACTCAAATATTTTTCTATATTTTCAATTTTTTCTCTTTAAGTTTTACTATTTTATTTATGGATTATAAATTAGTTTTCTGACATTATCTTTCTATTATTTTATAAAATTTGAAAATATATTGAATTATTTTTTTTCAGTTATTTTTTTCTATTTCTTATAGCTTTATTAGCTCTGCATGTTCTCTCGTCTCTGTATGTATGTGTGTATATATATATGGGAAATTTTAATTCATTTTTTTTTTTTTGACATTTTTTAGCTAAGCAAGATGGAGGTAAAACTGATACATATGAAAACAGTTCTCTATCATCATTTCAACAGCAAATGCACGTTAGAAAAAAACAAGCACAGTGCTCTATATTGATAGAGTTGAATGAAAAGAATGATATCTCGTCTGCAACTTCTGCCTGTGAACAATATGGGGATGTGAAGAATATATTTTCATACAGCGGAGAATCTGAAAATGTAAGCTAAAAATTCTGATATATATTCTAAAAAGGGTTTTAAATTAACATCATTCTGAGAAGGTTTTCTTGGATAGTTTGTTTTTTTGATTTTTTGATAGTTTTCTTGGATAGTTTTGTTTTGATTTGATACACATCAAGGTTTATTCTAGTGTTTTGATATGTAGTCTATTTTTTTTTATTCTTGGATGTAAAATATATTGCTTTCATGTTCTTTTATTTAAGATTTTTTATTGAACTTAAAAAGTATGATAGTGCCCATTGAGGAATGAAACTTTATAAAAATATAATAATAATTTTTTTAGGTCTTATATTAAAATGTAGGAATTTTTTTTCTCACAGTGTTAACTATTTTATTAGACATGGCATACTTTAAACATTACCTTTGAATCTTTACCCACCCAAATGAAATCTTTACATGATTGTTGTATAAAAGATTTTAATGTAAAACTAATATACTTTATCTTGTTTTATAAGTTTACAATTTTGTTTCTTGAACGTCCAGGTGTAGAATTGTAATAATACATGAAAAGCAAATGAAATTTAAATTTTGAAATGTTTTTTTCTAAAAAAAATATAGATCTAAGAATTAATATGAAATAGTCCTGGTTTAAATTGTTTTAAATATTTTATTGTAATGAATATTATATTTAATTTTTATGTTGTTAATGAATAAAATGTTCATTATAAAATAAGAGTGATATTTTATGGTTTATATTTTTTAAAAGTTAAATGTGTTTTTCTGGCATAGAATGGTACTACCATAATATCATAACTTTGTTTTTAATAAAACATATATGTAGTTTTTACATTTTCAAAATTCTTGGAAAATTGATTTCAGTTATAGAAATGTATTAGGAATATATTAGTGTAATTTTTCATATTAACTTATATTAATGTCTTTTAACTTTTATATGTATTTATTTTTATTTAGATGTATTTTCAATTACAGTTCTATATAACTATATTAAAATCTGCTTGTATTCTGATTAACTGCACTTAATCTTAGAGAAGTTAGGGCTAAATCCTGATTCTAGGCTGAGAGGTCTCAATATCATGTGTTATCTCTCACTTAACAACTTAAAATGAACCATGTAAATATTTATCAAACCTCATTTGACTTCATGGTTATATATAACTCTAAGTGAAACATTTTTATTACCTTTCATAAAAAAATCTTACCAACCCATACATATGATTATGATTGATATTGTGTTTATGTAGGAAAGAGTTTTATGATAGCAGTTTATTAGAAAAAACAAAATATTTTTGAATAACACACACACACACACACACACTACTTTTAATAGATTTTTGTCTTTAGAACTTGCATATAACTTATTTTTTAAATTCAACTTAGGAAAATTTAATTGAAGCATTAATTAAAGGAAGCTGATACTGTAATAAATTAAAAAAAAAAAAAAGTTAATGAATAGTGAACATCTGCTTTCCTCAATTTTTTAAGAGATTTTTCATTATTGTGATAATAATCTTTTTTTTGTATTTCTATTCATTACTTTTGCAAGAAATTACAAATTATTTGTAAAATATTTGTTCATTCTGTTTTGGATAAGTGAACTTTTTGGTTACCTAGTGCTACATTTATATAATATAGAATTTGCATTTTAATTATTTTTCAATTAATGGATATTTTTTTAAAGGTTTTTCTATTGCTTGAATTCTCAAATAAAGAGAGTGTTGAGAAACTCCTTGCAAACTGTCACTGTGAAAATGTACTGGATTGCTTTACTACATTTTCACGAATAATACGTTTTGATAATAAATTCGACAAGAATATGCCTAAAACAGTATTTACAGCGGAAGAGGATATTTTAAAACCCTCAAAAACCCAAAGAAAAAGTGTAAGTCAGTTCTATTTTGATTATGTATGTTAAATAATTTTATTTTTATTTTTAAAATTCTTTTATAATAATTTATTCATTTTAATATCGCTTCTTGGATACGTGTTAAAAATATTTATTTGATAATAACTGTTGAAAAAACTAATCTTCTAATGATTGCAAGCATTTTTTTTAATTTAAAAATATAAATCAATCGTATATGCATTTAATATTTCTCTTTTTTTGTAATTAATTGAATCAACATCATATAAAATTGCTATCTAAAAGATTTTAAGTAGTAACATTTTTTAGAAATATTTATTTTTGGTATAGGAATTTAAGATGATTAATTATTTTTTTCATTCTTTTATTAATTTTTCTATGTGACTGACCCTGGAAGTTATAGCATTATTAAAAAGTTTCATATTAATTTCAATTTAAAGAAAGCTTATATTTTAGACAAAAAAAAAAAAAAAAAAAACTTTTTGCTAATATTGCAGACAATTAAATATGTTATTTGAAACATATTCCAGGCCTAAGAAGAGATGAAAGTTAAGAAAGCAGCTTAATACTTCATATAAGATCTAGTTTAATTCATGATGTATGATTTTTTTTGAACTTTATAATTTGTCATTGATGAATAGTAATACGTATTATATCTTATGTGTAGTTTTGTTACACAATGTCAGAAAATGAATGTAATTATATTTTAATTTCATGATGTAATGTAATTGATGGAACAATTTTTATCTGTTTGATTATTGTTATTCCACATTCTGAAAATATGACTTTTAAGATAATGTTTCATTCACACTAGTAGCTTGTTAGTATTTGTCATTTTTATACAATATGCATGTATAAAAGTAACATATCAAACTTTACAGATTAAAGAGAAAGGTATTCATTATATTGTTCAATGTTTTTACTTGTTGGTCTGCGGGACTTCTTAAGTGTTGTATTAAAAAGTTGGCGATCTGTGTCTGTTGTGCTATTTCTCATATCTTCTTTTTAGTGGAATATTATTAACAGTTTTTGAAATCAACATGTGTTATGTAAAAATTTTCCAGTATTTGTTGAAGCTTTCATCTATGCATTTAATATTTTCCAGTTCTTTTTAAAAAATTAAATGTACATATTATTTAATAGTTTAGAATAATCATGAATTATTTGGTTTACTCATAGTAAGAGTAAGTGTTAATTTTTCAATCCATCTAAGGTAATTTTTATTCACATGTATTATATTCAACATCCTTACTTAAAGATATTTTATTTACAGGTTTCAGAATTAATAGAAGATATTTACATTACTGAAAAACTTCCAGAGTTGGATACGAGATTGAGATTTTTCTTCTGTGAATTTTTGAAAGACTCACTAAGAGGTTTATTTCCTCACTGTGATGCTTTACCATTTGGGTCATCTGTTAATGGTCTTGGTAGGCATGGATGCGATTTAGACATCATGATTAGACTCTATCCTGCTCAGGTTATTTTTGGTTTTATTGTTCAAATGCTTAAATTGAAATTATTATATTTCTTTACTTGTAGTTATTTTCATCAGAAATTTCTGAATTCTGAAGTTTTAATCAGTAAGAAAATTTCATTAGGGAAAATATGTAACCTGTAGTCCATTATTATATTCAAATGTTTATTGAGAACTTTACTGTAACTTACAGGGTAATTAAAAAGTAAAAACTTAGTAAAACATTATTTTGTTAATGAAATGTATTAAATATTATTTGTCTCCACTACAATAAAAAATATTTGTAAATCAGAGAATAATTATTCTTTCTGGAAAACAACTAAACAATTTATTCATATGTATAAATTTAAAAAAAATGCTTTACCGTTCCTATTGAAAATCACTTGTCGAAAATGTTGTATAATTTGATATTAATGAAAAATTTTAAACATTGCTAGTTTAAAAAGATCTCTAAGTTAAAACTGCATTAAATACAAGAAACTAGTTAATTTTGATGTAAGACATTTATAAAAACCATGAATTATAAATACTTTCATTGCTGCAGTAGCCTAGTGTTCATGGCAACACACTGGCGGTGGGCGATTTTTGTTGAATTGAGGGTTCAAGTCTGATATATACCACTAAAGAACCACCATGTAGCCAACTGATGCACATTAAATCTGTCAAGGTGCAAAGTCCTTCTGTTGTTGTGATGTGGAAGTTAGGAGAAAGGTTGCCAGCTCAGATGCCATCCTTGTCACTTGATTAAGGTTCAAAATTACGAGGTCCGTCGCCAATAGCCCTCATATTGCTTCTAGTGCAATGTTAATGAAACCATCCAATCCAATATAAATACATTTTAAAATTATTAATTGGTGATAGTAAACTGTATTTGAAATATATAGAAATTGTTTTATATACATGTATTAAAATTTAAATCCATTTATTTCAGGTTAAGGATTATTACTATAATTATGAAATGGAGCTTATATTTTTTTTATTGCATTACTTAATTTTGGAAGAGATTTTTTTGGATTCTTAAAAATGTGAAATAATTTTATTAAAATTACTTATCTACTTGTTCTTTGCTTTTATTTATTGGGTGGTATTAAAATTGTTTGTAATTTCAATGATTGAGTTGCCCACCAATAATTTATTTTATGACTAGTATGATCAAATGGAAACAAAGGCAGTATTTTTGGGGCTTTTAATTACAAAATGTAAAATGTGTTCAATATTTTATTTCAATGATTATATAATTTTCTAAAAAAAAATAATCTAGCTTTTATTATTTTTAATACATTACACACACATATATATATGTAATATTACTTAAATATTTTGCTTTAAATGAAATTTCTTTAAATTCAGTGTTATGGATTAGTTACTATGAATATAGATAGAATTTTTTTTCAAAAACAGGAACTTCTTGTGAATCAATAATCTCAATGTATTGTAGAGTAATAAAATAACTTCAAATATATAATTATATTGTTTTCATAGAAAAAAGTAGTGTAGTAGTGTATAATTTTTAATTCATTAAACACACCTACATATGTGTAATGTGATTATTTAAATGTTTTACATTAAATGGCTTTTCTTAAAATACAGTGTTATGGATAAGTTACTATGAATATGGATAGAATTTTAAAAAATCAAAAGCGAATCCGTAATTTCAATGTATTGCAGAGTATTTAAATTAGATTCAAATTATCTATAATTTAAATACATGTCTTAAAAAGTATAGTTTTAAATATAAATCACTTAAAAATAATGGAATTTCTCTAAAATTTCTTTCTTCTTTAATGCTCCCTTAATTTAAAAACTTGTCAAGTGTTATCTTTAGAATACAAGCATGCTCACACACACAGTAAAACTACAGTTATCCAGATCTATTTGAGATGGAAGGAAAAAAGAATAAATTTTTCTCTCAAACAATAAATATTCTGAAGTGCTGTATTTGAGGTTCCTACTGAGAACTATATATAATGATCATATATGCACAGTTGATAAGTCACCAGCTCTAGTCTTACCATGTATGTCATGTTTAGGCATTGTTTTGATTTTTTGATATGAAACTGCTTTGTGTACTGTGCCTTATGGATTCTTAAAAGAAATGTGTCATTTTAGCATTGACAGAGAAATGAAAATTGTACAACATTTAGAGAAGTTACTAGTAAGTGGTTAGCTGAAATGTATAGTGTGGAGGACATCAACAGTTTTAGACTTAGAAATAAGAGGTCTTGAATTTTAAACTTTGTGTCTGTTTTGGATAGAGAATAAGTGTTTGTTAATAAAATCAAGTTAGTTTGTCTTCCTTTTATGTGCATTATTAGTGGCTGTGTAATTTCAAAACAATGCATGTTACACATGAGTTTGATTGTATTGGCAAAAGGTTTTCAGCATATATAAAGGCAACAGAAAATTTTATTTAAAAATTGAAAATTGAACAAAATTCTTTTGGCACTTCTGTTTTTGTATAATGCAGGTGAAACATATTTTATTAATAAAACTTCGCCTGGAACATATTTATCGTCAGGAAAATGAAGTTTTTTGGTCATTAGGTTAGTAAAGAGCATGTAACCTTGCTAAATTGTGCTGACTCTTAACAGTGCCTTGAAACAGAGCTAAAATTTCTGGAGTGTCAGCTATTAATGGTCAAGCACTTGCGAGACTGGACAGCATAGAAATGAATATAGACAACAAAGCAACTATAACTTTAATTGATATGCTCAACTTGTGAGATTTTAATGCTGTATATAAGTATTAAAAATATAGCATCAGTATGTATATAATCCTTAAAGTATTATGGTATATGCAAATTTTGTTACCTTTTTTCATCAATTATCCAGATTGGGTCAGGTCCCAATTAATCCAGATAAGTAGTATTCTACTGTGTATGTATTAATATATATACACACACACTTATATATATGTATGTATGTATATATATGCACAGACATATGAACCATGTTTTTTTTAATGTATTTCAGGTATCTGAAAATTCTGAATTTTGTTTCCTAAATAAAACATGTGTTGGAAATGTTACTGATCTTCAGAGAAAATCTATTTATGCCTTAGGTGCATTTTTTAGCACATTCCTTCCTGGTTTAAATTCAGTACAAAAGATTTTGCATGCTCGAGTGCCCATCATAAAATTCAAGCATAAAATAATAGGAATGGATTGTGATATATCTGTAAATAATATGTAAGTTTTATTATGTAGATATATTAAAAATTTTAAATCATTGAAACTATTGGTGAACTATTTTATTAACTTTCTACATTAAGTATTGAAACATATTGTGCTCGTTATAATTAGTTTAAGAATTCTTAGTTTTATTTCAACTGAAGTTCATGTAAAATATGCTAAAAGGAAGAAATAAATATTCATTTTACTAATATGTATATAATCAAGCCAGAGATATTCAAACTATGGCTCACAATTATATTTTTTTTATCCTTAGTTATCCTTAGTATCTTTTTATCCTTAGTATCTTAGTTACCTTATTATACTTTATAATGGTTATAAAAATAAATCTTGTTACAGTTCTTATAAAACTAACACCTGATGAAGTTAACATAAATCTGACAACATCAGTAAAATTTGATATTACATATACCCAGAATTTTTATTAGCTTGATATTCTTATTAAAATGTAATTGTATAAAATTTTGTTGCTTAGAAATATGATTAAAGTATCACTATTTCTGAATGTGTTTTTTCCTACATTCTTATGTCTGTGACTGAATCCTAAATTAAACTGATTGAAAAATTGCATGCTTAAATGAATACTATTGCATTTAATATACATATCTTAAAACCAATTCAAAAATTGCAACTAAATATGAATGTAACACTAAAGATGTATTTATTAATTTTGTTCATTTCCTTCAGCTCACAAAAATTTAAGCTTAATTATTTATGGTGCTTAGATTAAACAAGTTGTAATGAAGCAAATTTTTTTTATAATTATGTGATCTAAAAGTTTAAAAAAAGTATTCATTAAATGGGATTTTTTTTTCTTTTCCCTTTGGTATTGTAATTGATTTTTCCTTATTTCTGTTTATGTGAAAAACATTTTCTAAATATTTAACTGTAAATTTCATTTGGGAATGTTATGTTTATTTAACATTTTCAGCAGTGATGGACATTGTAGGAATTTATTGTATGCAGTATGTAAAGATCAAGTTTAGAAAAAAGAACTATGATTTTAATGTTTTAAAACCTTCTTATGCCAAATGGAAATAAAAGCATCATTTTTTTTTGTCATACTGAGTGAAACATGATCGGGGGGGGGGGGGTTTATTTTTAGAGTGTAATGGTAAATATTTGAGATTTATTATGTACTTTTCGAATAATTTCAAAATAACAAGTAAACTCCAATAATGACTAAAGATTTTTCTGGAATATAAACTTTCAGATTCATTATGCATTTTTAGAGAGTAAGAAGTAATTTATATTAAATTTTGACATTGCATATATATATAAAAAATTTGATGTGTATTAAATTTTTTTTTTGTATAGGCCTGCTATTCTTATGTCTGAAATCATTTATTTTTGTGGAGAGATTGATCACAGAGTGCGACCACTCCTGTATGCAGTTAAAAAGTGGGCCAAAGATGCTAACATAACGTATGAAGTTCCAGGAAGTTGGATTACTAATTTTGGACTCTCTCTTTTAGTTATATTTTTTCTTCAGAATAGACCTGTTCCAATCTTACCTGGCTTAAATGAAGCTTTACAAATTGTTGGTTAGTATTTTATAATTATATAATATCTGTATGAGATACAAATTAATATGATGCTCAAATATTATCAGTTTATATTTAAACTTCATATATACAAAAGTAATATGCAAACAAAACATTCATATTTTACATAAATTGACTATAATTTGTGAATATGACACCAATAATTCATTTAAAATATAGTATGAAATTTCTGTTCGGTTTTTATTAGCTAATTTAAAAGTGATAAAATAATTTTAATTAATTTAAAAGTGATAAAATAATTTTAGTTAATTTAAAAGTGATAAAATAATTAAACACAAAATAATTAATACAAATTAATTTGATATTATTTTGAATTCATTAAATAAATTCTTTTTACATTTATTTATTTCTAACATATTTTTATAACTGAAAGAAGTTTTCCTTCAGTTCAAAATTTAAACTGAATTTTTGAAATTGAGTAGACATGGATAATTATTAATTTTATTAATATAGATATAATAATACTAATACACAACCAACATCTGTAGTATTAAATGCTTACAATTGTTAATGTATATTTGTTTTAACTAGAAATGCAACTAATTTTTATTTTATACATTTATTGTTATGCATAAATTCCATTAATTTGATCATCTTTTAAGGTTTATTTCCTTAATTCATTGCTGTTGATTCTGAAGCATATCTCTAGTAAATATCAGGCCCGTTTAAACTTACATTTTATTTTCAGTCACATAGACATAAGTTATATTTACTAAACATTATATGAGTTGACATAAGTTATAGACATAAGTTATATTATATCATTGGTTGCAATTGTTTTTAAACATTATCTGATTATTGGTTACAGTAAATCATAGCTAAAATGTTAAAGCATTAATTTAAACTAATGATTTTAATGAATTAAACAGCAATTTTATTTGATTTGTATATTAAATATGCAAATTAGATAGATCTTTAAAATAGTGAGGAACTACACAATTTAGAGGAGGTATTTAAGGAAAAAAAATTATTTTGAGTCAAATAAAATTGTAATAGCTACATAAAAGATACCATAGAATTAAAGCATTTGCATAAAATTTTTGTCAGTAATTAATTGTAAGCTTTGTATGTGTGTGTGTGTTAGTGTTTTGTTACTCTAAATTTCTGGATAACTTTATGTATAGTATAATTCATTTTTATAAAAAAAAATGTTGAGAAATTTCATTTTTGATAAGATTATATGTGCTTATGTATTGCATTTTTTAAAACAAATTTGCAATAACCACATTTTACAGGTGAAGAATTTACTACACATTTTACAGTAGAATATTTAACACCAATTTCTGCTTTGCAAGCTAAAGCATCATTAAATGAAGAATCTACAGGTGAGCTTTTGTATTGTGTAAAACTTTTTTTAATAGAAAATTTATATTTTTTGAGACTTATAATTGAGTGTAAATAATTTATAGATTAAAAGTTTTAAAATTAAAATATTTTAAAAAACTAAAATTATTGTGACTTAAGTAAAAAAGTTGCAATTATAATGAAGTCCTTTTAAACATTAGCCTACAGAATATGTCAAAATGGTAAATACAAAACTTTTGTTTGTATTTTCAGGATTTAAAAAAAAAAAAAAAAAAAAACAATTTGTTAGGATAATTCCTAAATAGATTTTGTTAGTATGAGTAATTTTTTTCTTCAAATTCATGAACCACAATCATGTATCACATGAATAAAATGTAATTTTTTTAAAAAATTTATTAAATTTGAAGTTATCATTGCAAGTATATGGTGTAGTATCTGTGAGATCCATGCTAGATATTTCTCATATGTATTTTTAATAATATTTGTTGTATTAAGAATTGTCTTAGAATATTGATACACTAAGATAGTCATTCTTCCATATTCACATAAAATAGTTATTTTCTAATATAACAGACTTTCTTGACTATTGTTGAGCTATTGAAATTTGTGTAAACCCTAATTTGTAGTTAGATAAATTAAATTTGCAGATAAAAAGTTGTCCGAGTGTCATATAGTGGCATACACATTCAATAAGTGCATCATTTTGTATTATTCACCACTTGTGAATATCTATATTTTTAAAATTCAAAAATTAAGAATTCATATTTTTATTTTATTATATTTTTTTCTTAAGTTTGCAGGATAGTTTAAAATTAAGAGTAATAAAAAAAAAAAAAAAAAAAAAAAAGAGTATTGAAAATTTGTAATTAAAAATAAGTTTATTATTTATGATATATTTGTATTTTAAAAATTAAAATATTGATAGCATTTTTAGTCCAATTTTATTGTTCCTTAACATATACACGTGAGGTATATGTAATGTGTCATCAAATATTAATATTATTGTCTTCTATATTTGCAGCCATACTTCTGAAAGAGTTTTTATCATTTTTGGGATCACATCCATTCAAAGACAAGCATTTATCTATACTTAGTGGACAAGCTACTCAGAAGAATACTAATTATCCGATATGGATCCAGTATCCAGTTGAAGAAGATAAAAATGTGACAAAAAATGTTTCTCACAGTGAACTTTTTGAGCTATGTGAAAAAGCTCGTCTGTCATCTAAGTTCTTAGCATCTAATATACATTTGAAAAGTAGTGTGTCTACTGATTTGTCTTTTATATTAGGACTTCCTAATATAATGAAATTATTTTCACAAAGGAATGAATTAGACATGAGCAAATTGTTAAATGACAAAACAGTAAAAAACAATCAAAGAAGAAATCGAAAATTTGTATAACTCATGTAAATAAATTAATTTTTTATCTCATTTTGATTTTTTTTGTGTTACATTTCATTTTCTGTAAATCTAACCATAAAAAGTTTTGCATTTTTTTTATCTGAAATGCTTTAGACATAAATAGTTTGGAATATGTAAAAGATATATATATACGTTGTAATCAAAAGGTTTTGCTATTTTAAATACAAGTATAAAGCATTTGTTTGATTTTTAATTTTTTTTTAATGCATTGCAATCACTGTTAATATACAATAATATAAATTATTGTATATTAACAGTACATATCATTATAAATACTTGCTTTTTATCCATGTTGATCATTGGAAAAATGAATTTTTTTTCACTTAAATAATGAGATTTATTTTAAGAGAAATTTTGAAAATGTTGTATAATTAGAAGTGAAGGAAACCATTTTTCATTAAAAGATGTACATTTTGAATATAAAATTAAATTGAAACATGCTTTAAGATAATTCTAGTATTCTCTTTAAAACCAAAGAATTGAAATTAAATGGTAAGATGCTTAATTTTTAAAGTATTGTCTTGTTTTTCTTGGCTACAGTAGCCTAGTGGTAATAGTCGCGGATTCATGGTGGGTGATTTTTGTCGAGTCGTGGGTTTTGAGCCTTGATGCTACGAAAGATCTGCCATGTAGCTGGGACTGATGCCGGTAAATCTGTTGAGTCTCAAAGTCCTTCTGTTGGTATGGTGTTGAATTTCGGAGAAGAAGAGGCCAGCTCAGGTGTTCTCCCTGTCACTTGAGTTAGGCTCAAATTACCAAGGTCCCTCACCAATAGCCCTCATGTTACATTGTTAACCAATCAATTTTGTTTTTCTTTCTTTTTTAAAGGTTACGTATTGTTGATTTTGATTGTATTTTTGAAATATTTAATATCTACATTTATGAAATCAAATGGAAAGAGTTAAGATAATATTAATCATAAATAAGTAATGGTTTAATAAGTGTTAAAACTACAGTTATATCTTCATTTGATCATTACATAACGTTTTGTTTAAAATGTAGAATTTAGGACAATTATGATGCATTTATAAAAACAGATAAATGATTGTTTTGCTGCTGTATTGGATTTTGCACATAATTTTTTCTAATGTCTGTTCATAGATTTTTTTATTTCCTGTGAAAGAAGTTAATGGAGTGATTGATCATTTAAGAATGAAGGTGGAAATGAAAAGACATCCAATAAAATGATATTTAGATATAGATAAATTCATTACAGATTCAAAAATGGGAGTATTTTCATTGTGTTCAGCAAAAATATTTCAATTAAATTAGTAACATTTCTTATGTGTTATAAGATACAGTTGTTTAGTGAGTTTCCTTTTAAAATTTTAATAAGCACTTAGTTTAACCAAAAAAGCAAACATTACTAGCAATATAATTAATGCTTCTTAAAAATTCTTTAAAGGTGTATTTAATGATCTGAATGATTAAAATAATAATAATAAAAAAAAAAGATATTTATTGCTAAAATTCATTTACAAACTTAATTGAATTAAAAAATAGTTTCTATATTATGAAATGTTTCACATTAGATTTTTAATGCATTTACTTTTCTTGTCGTAAATATATTTTATACTAAGATTATAGGTGGTGTGGTCAAAAAATGCAAATACAATATAGTAAATCATATTTATAAAAGTAAAAGCTTCTTAAATAAATTTTGCATTTTTAAATGTATTGCCTTTCTTCAAATTTATATTCTCCTGGGAAGAAAAAAAAAAAATGTTTTAGGTTGTATTTATTGATTTTTAAATTATGTAACAGTTGTAATGTAAAAGTGTCACGGACAAGTAAATAATTTTGGGTTCATATTTTCAAACAAATTTCTGATTAATACACATTTCTTTTTATTTAAAAAAAGCATATTTTAAATTCTTGATTACTTATAAATAATTAAAGTATTTCCAATGTAAAACTTGGTAATTGTTTCTTAAATTCTTAATGATATAGGGAATTCTGAAAAAAAAAAAAAAAATATATTTTTTTTATTTTTTTTTTTTTTTTTCTAATTTAAAAAAAAAATTAAAAAAAAAAAAAAAAAAACTCAAACACACAAAAATGTAAAATCTAATCATAATTAAATATAGTTATGCATGGCTGTTAAATGTGTAAATATTTTTCTTGGAAGTCTATAAGCTTCATTGCATAATAGTTCTAAAGAATTTCATTTTCTATTTCATTTTCCAGCCAATAGGTTTTCATCATGCCTTTACCCTGAAAATAAATTTCATTAATATTTAATAAATTAGTAATGTGTTACACATGAGTATCGTTACATTATTTGACATGAGATGTTTAAAGGAACATTACTTTTTTTTAGTACATTATTAAAGTTTTATATACTAATGAATATCTGATTCATAAAAGATAATGCAATCTGTTAATTTTAGATACAATTTTTAACATTTGCTTGCAAATTTATTAAATTTTTTTAAATATTTATCATGATAAGTTATTAAATGTATCAAGTTTCATAAGAATAATAAATAAATGTGCAAAAATTTCATATTTCTAGTTGAAAAGTACTTATTTTTGATTTTTTTTTTGTTTTGACATTTTATGTATTTTATATCAATTTGTACTTCAAAAAATGTTCCTTACCTTGACTTCTATTTCACCCCTGGGAACTATGATAAATGTTTCAAAATCTTCTAAAATAGTTCTTGTTTGATGACTTATATGTATTTTCAATGCTAGAAAAGATTTTTTTTTATTTCAATGAAAGATAATATATGCTTTTAAAAGTATATCATTTAAAAAAAATTGAATTATATAAAAGTTTACTGCTATCAACTAATAGCTCTCACTGTCTTCTTGATATCTTATTAAGTAATTATCTTATTGGCTTTTCTCTCTATGTATATATTATATTAATGTAATACTGTTTTGTTAATGTTTAAGTAGTATTTATTTCAGTTCACATAGTTTCTTAGAAATTAAATACTTCTGAATAAGTATTTACTTAAGTTTTTCCATTGGAGATAAGGTTGTTTCAAGCTTTGATGCCACAAAGACCCACCGTGTAGCCGGGGCTGATGCACGTTAAATCTGTCGGAGCCCAAAGTCCTCCCAAGGTGTGGTGTGAAAGTTCGGAGAGAAGGGAGTGCCAGCTCAGGTATCGTCCTCGTCACTTGACCGAGGTTCGAAATTACGAGGTCCATCGCCAATAGCCCTAGTGTTGCTTCCAGTGCGACGTTCATAAAATCAAACCAAATGGAGATAGTTGTGCAGTTAATAAATTAAAATTGTAAGAGAGTGCAATTTTTGAAAAATACAGAAAGCTTTTTTCCAGCTTTTAAAAATTTAATGATTAGTTTCTTGATTAATACATTAATTTGTGAACAAGGTACTGAGTATAATAACTTTTTTTTTTATATAAAATTAGTAGAAAGCGGGAGAGAATCTTGTCTCCCATTTCTGATAAGAGATATACATATAGGATGTTTCATGTGTCTCAGAAATTTAGCTTTTTTATTTCATAGAAAAATTCTTTGTGCTTTTTGTTTCATGTTTCATGTTGCAGCCATGGCGTAATGGTCATAGCCGCGAGTTCTCAGCTAGCTTCGTTCCCGTCGAATTGCGGGTTCGACTCGTGATGCCACCAAAGACCCACCGTGTAGCGGTGTTGATGCACGTTAAAGCTGTCGAAGTCCCAAGTCCTCCCGTTGGCGTGGCTTCTAGTGCGAGGTTAATAAAAACTAAACCAACAACCCGTTAGCGTGGTATGGAAGTTTCGAGAGGGAAAGCGCAGCTTGGATATCAACCTCGTCACTTGACCGAAGCTCAAAATTATAAGGTGTTATGACCATGACGCATATGTCAACAAATTGCTTGATTTTGTTTTCTTTTGAATTTCGGGATTATGTTTTATTCATTTGTCCTTTGCTCCAACATGTACTTTTTTGTTTCCCTATTATAAAAAAATGTTAAAAAAAAGCCAATAAATGTTGAGTGCAGGGGTTATTGTCTCCTGGAGGTCGGTTTATAGCTCTAAACCTTTTGGGTAAGCTCGGTCCTCTTGGGCATTCTGCCAATAGCCCTCTTGTTGTATCTCAGTGCGACGTTAATAAACAATCAATGAATCACTCATGTATTGATTGGATTAGACTTGAGGACATGGGGGCGCTTTTGATCATGTTGCAATATCCGTTATATTCTTTTGTCCTACTCGTAATGCAAGCCTCTTTTCGCTCATGGATGTTTTTAAGTATTTTGCATTTCCTTTCTCCATTATTTCTTTCGTTGTTAACGATAATTGCACGTCTGCATCCAAATATTATAAACTGCTGATGACTCAACATATTTTTTGTCAAATAAACGGAAAAAAATTGATAGTATGCTTACTGAAATCTTTAGTACTCGTATAATTGGGGGCAAAAAAAGATACCTCTAAGACACATACAGTAAAATAAACTTGATGACGAATTGTAACGATAATTAATTTAATTCACCACTTTCCAAAAACCATCTCAAATATCAAAAGCTTATTCCATATCTTTTGTTATATATTCTCAATTTAATCCATTCAAATTGCGTAAAAATTTAAAATATTTCATAATACATACTTTTCAAAACTCGAAATAAATAAGTTATACTTATGTTTTCAGCAATTACTGTATTTAGTTCAAAAATAATTATAAGTATGTTTTTTTTTTTTTTTTAATTTTTTTTTTTTTTTTTTGTAATTTTTATTTTGAAGTTATTTTTCGTGTCTTATTACATTTAAAAATATCATCAAATAAAGTTTCCATACTGAAATCGTTTCGGAAAATTCGCAATAATTTAAAATTTGACGATTCTGGAGAGAAATCTCTTTTCAGATTAATTATTAAGTACCAAATGAATTACCAGTTGTGTTAAATAAATAATTTTAAACAAATACTATATTGTAAAGGATATGATTAATGTTTTTAACTCTTCTAATTATGAATATAATTAGAAGAGAAAGAATAGTCATAGAAGAGAAAGAACAGTCATAGAATATATATATATATATATATATGTGTGTGTATGTATGTGTATAACAAAAAATGTGACAAAAAAGTTTTTAATTGACAAGTTTGAGTGGAAATTAATGAAGTTTTAGATAACAAGTTTCTAGCAAAATTGACTTAATACATTTTTGTACCTTCACTTGTTGATTCCATCCTAGAAGCAGTGTTGACCGTGTCTCCAAACAGACAATATCTTGGCATTTTAAGACCTACTACTCCAGCTACGCAAGGGCCTGAAGATGAAATGAATAAAGAAGACAATTTTTTCAATAAACTTATGACAATTTTTAATTTTATTGCTGCATCGATTGAATGGTATCACATTAAAATCTTTAAGACATACATGATAAGTTTCTTAAAATATAAGGGATAAAGTGAAGTATTGGGTGTGAATTGGCGATAACAACGATAAATTTTGCGACTTTTAGAGTAAGTCACTTAACTATCGTTACGTATTGTATGGCGCCGAAAATCAGAAAAATACCGAAATTGATTCAATGTTGCATGGATAAATTGGTACATTTAATGTTATTAAATATCAATTTTATGATTTTGGCAATTTGTAGAATTCATAAGATTTTACTGTAGTATTATTTATAACATAAATAATGCACAAATGTAAATAATATAAATAATTATTAACTCAGAATTATTACTAATCATAAAATTTATAATTTTAGTAATTTATTGAATTAATTAATAGGGGAAGGATTGTAAACTTTTTATAACATCAAGAAAGATATAACTTATAAATCACAGCATCATCCTTTGCTATTTAATATATTTTTTTTGTCTAATAGATTCCTTCTTAACAAGTAACCTTGGTATCGATTATAAAATATTTGATTAAAAAAATGAAAGTAGGAGAAAAGTTGCAAAGCAACTCTAACACAATTGTTAATCCCTTCTTTGAAAAAAATGAAAGAAAGGCAATATTTCCTTCTCTCTCTAAATATATTTAATCAATAATTTGAACTAGTGCTTTCTTAAATCGTTTGAGCTCATCCAACTAAAAGAACTACCTATCATATTGAATACATTTTTTGTAGCAAAAAAAAAGCACTATTAAAACGAATAAATGGAATTATTACCTTCAACTTACAAACGAAGAGTTATTTACTGCATAAAATATTTTTTTAAATACTCGAGGAAATTGGATCTTACCGGAATGTATTCCTATTCTTATTTTCAGTTTCTTATGAGGCTTGTGACGTATCCGAAAGTCTACTAGTGCAGAGAGCAACTTCAAAGCGAGGCGTGCTATTTCACGAGCATGGTCATTTCCATTTCTTACCGGCAACCCTGATGCCACCATGTAAGCATCTCCAATAGTTTCAACCTTTGAAATAATGATAATCAAAACACATCTCTAAATATCTGAGACAACTGAACTTGTATAAAAGTTTAGAATATTTAGATGTGGTATTTTGATCTACAAACTTAAGGCTCCCGTCTACCGGACATTTTGATTTCGTGAGCGCAATGTTAATCCTATGGAATTTCTGCAACCGTTCTGAAATCTATTCTATTTCATCTACTTGAATGTGAAAAAGTGCATCCGAAACAGTAAAAATTTACTAAGGTTTCTACGAAATTACAATCCTACCCCACAAATTTTAAAAATTATTAGAATATTTTTCGAAGTCCGGAAAACTCATAAACGAATCATTAAAATAGGAGTAAAATTTAAAAAAAAAAAAAAAAAATGTCTGATGAAAGGCAGAATTCTGCAGAAGCCTTCATATGGTTTGCTCTTTCAGATGCAATTCTTTGCATTCAAATAGATAAAATAAAGATTGATAGTAAAGATTGGAGGACGGTAGTAGAATTTCCACAGGATTAACATTACGTTCACGAAATCGAAATAGCCGGTAGAAGGAAGCCTTATGCGCAGAATATAATTCCATAATTTTTACAATAGTAATGATTTTCAATTTCCTCTTTATTTAATTTCGAATTCAATTAAAAAGTGGCTTAAATTACTACTGATAGGGCATTTTGTAACCGTAGTTTTGATTTGCCAAGAATTTGAATAATTATCGAAGAAAATAATTGAGACTTCCTCGGATATCAGTATGTACTCGCAATTAGCGAGAAATTTGCTTAGTTCTACTGTTAAAAGTTTTTCTTCTTCTTTTTTTTGAAAAATATAAAAAAAAATTCCAAAAGCTTTTTTTTCTTTTTCTTTTTCTCAAACCTCCCTATTCACTTACTATTTTGAATTTATGTAGATAGAATTAGTTGATAATTCGTATTTTTAATTATCCTTTACCAAATAGTTTGATGGCAATTTTAATGATCCCTCCTATATAAATGAATTATTTCTGTTATTACAGTAAGCCGAAGGAGCCAACAAAATAACATTTCTTTTTGTATGTTTTTCCCCTGAAGAGTGAAATATCATGAAATATTTATGAAGTATTTGAAGATTTTATTATCAAATCACTCCGAAATATTTTCCAAAAACGAGAGATAGAAATAATGCAAATCGAAACTTCTTTAGTCTTTACGGCTCATTTTGTTGTTTAATGAAATTTTGAAGTATCTAAATCTAAGTTGTATTAAAATTTTTTTATAGATTAACATATCACTGAAGATTTCGAAACGGCTGTCGATGAGTGTTAACATCTAATAAATTTTAAAGTTCAACGCTTTTAAATTTCTTGTTGTTTTATTTTATTTAAACTGAAATAATTATTAAAACACCAATAATTAAAACTATATCGAATTCTTTTAGATGTGGCTATAAGATTTTTAAAACGTTTTTAGTATTTCACTTGGTGTGTGTGTATGTCATCAAATTTTCGATTGTTAATGTAAACAACTTCCCATCAAGTTAGAGCTCTGAAACTTTAGGAATCGTACTTACTCGCCTAACAATGCTATATTTAGACATTCGCGACAAGTTTTAACTAATATTTTCTTCAATAATGCAGTTTAGCCCAGCCACCTGGCGTGATTTCAAAAATTGGCACCAAACTTGGTGCTTTTTTTTTTTTTTTTTTTTTTTGTCTGAACGTTAAGTCCGTAAAACAACGGAGCAGGGTAGCCACATTTGGCAAAATACCTCCAAATATTTTTTTTTGGCTGAACGTTAAGTCCGTAAAACGGACCAGGGTGGTCACATTTGGCAAAATACCACCAAATAATTCTTGTCGCCAAAAGTGGTTGGGTTAAACTGCATTCCAACCATTTAATTTACCGGATGAATTAATTAATTTTAGTTAGTTTTAACGTTTTTATGAATTTCACTTGGTGTGTGTCTGTCGGTGTGTGTAGCAGTGTGTCATCCAATTTTCTATCGTTAATTTAACCAACTTCCCATCAAGCTGGAGTTCTAAAATTTTGGGAACCGTTCTTACTTACCTAACAATGCAATATTTAGATATTTACGACCAATTTTAACTAACATTTGAATAATTGTTTTTAATAAACTTTGCCACCATACAAAAACGTTATTTTTAAAAACTTTGGTTTTTTTTTATCTCGAATTTCTTCTCCTAATGTTCATCGTAAAAAAATCTCTTTAATTTAAGGCACGATATTTTTTTTTTCACTTATACTTACAAAAAAAAAAAAAAAAAAAAAAAAAAAAAAAAAAAAAAAAAAAAAAAACCTATATCATGAGATGTGATAAAATTACCTTATACACATCGAAATTTTCAATAATGGCGTCGAAGCATGAATAAAGATCATTTAGAAAGTCAACTACCTGAAAAATAAATAATAATTGTTAATATTTTGTAACGATGATATAATATTAGGAAGTATTCTTTTTTTTGAACGTACCTGTAAAGGTGAGCTTTCCGCTGACAATGCAGTGAAACCAACAATATCACTGAAAAAAATTGTTACTGAGTCGTAATATTCTGGTTTTACATGGCAACCTTTCTTCAGTTCTTCTGCTACAAACCTGATAAATAATACTTCTGATGCATATATTAAATTATTGTCAACATTTTAAATTTACTTAAAAATACAACAAATGTTAGTATTTCCCTGAAGTACAGTGGTGTTCAAAATTCAAAGTATTTTCATACTTGTCGAATTTCTCGAAAAATACTGAACTATAGGGGGAAAAATATTTCCTAACAAAAACGAATATTTTAGGAGTCAACTACTTAAACGTACACGTGAGGGGGAGGGATGTGTGTGAATTCAGAGAAAAATTCTTTGTTGGCACATATATCAATTAAAGTGGGTAAAGGATTGAAATTTAAATATTAAATAATTGTGATTAAAATATTTTTTATAATCATAAATATTGCGCTGTAGTTGATTGCTAAAATCATACTCGCTGAACTGTTACTTCCTGTAACTTTTTATGCTTTACTGGATTGGCAACAGTTTTTATAAATAGAATCCCGGACTTTGTGAAAAGCGATATATAGAGTCGGTCAATCAAATGATTCGGTCTTTGTATTGTAATTTTATTTATATTGAAGTCAAATACCGTGAAAGTAGTAAGTCTCTATAGCAATCTGGTGTCGCAACAATTTCCTTTCCTGCGTCTCATAACGTAGTCTCAACTGGATTTGTTGCGATATCAGATTGCAGGTAAAAATCAACTGAAAACGAGAGACTACAAGTGCTTTGTTCGCACGCACACCTTGTTACGTATTTCCTTCATTATTTAACTTTACATCCAGCTTAAAGTCTAGTTAAATAGTGAACTCATTAAAAACTCTAATAGAAGTAACGAAAGAGAAAGACAGCACAGTTTATTTAGAATATCCAAGATAACTCTTCCTCTTTTGAATTCCTTTTATCTCAGTTATTCCTGTTATATATTCTAATAATAAAGTCTTAACTCACCAAATTACCTCATTCTAATTTTAACATATCAGCAAATTCCAATCAAAGCGATTAATCACGCTATTTCACTTCAATCTACACATCTACAACTTATCGTTGTTATCTCCCTTCTTTTTCCTTCTAATTCTATTTCTTTTTTATATTTCTCTATCTCTAATTAAATTCACTAGACTTCTTATCTTCATCTTATTAGCCTAATCACGTTTCATTTGGTTAGAAAAGAGTTGTTATTGTATGCATTTCAAATTAACAAAATACCACAACCTGATTTTCGTGGTATTTTTTGCAACCATTCGATGAAATTCAAAACAAGCAGCTAAGTTGAGTAATAAAAAACGTTCGGATAATGGAGTGATTTGGCTAATCTTCGGAAAATCGAGGTAGGACAGTCTAAAGTGTACATTGCCGGAAACTTCAATGTAACGTGCAGCCTTGTTTGTAACTTATGAAAACAATTAAATGAGATCGTATCATTAGAGTGAAGGCTTAGGCAAGTTTGTCCAAGAGCCATGATGATCAATGAAAATTGATATTCATTCGATACAGTGGGCATGCACGAGTTTGTCAACTGTATTATGAGCTTCACCGTCAGGGGATCTCAAGTTTCAACAGTAATTGTTTCCAGATTAATTGTTTATTAACGTTATAATGAGAAGCAATACGGGAGCTATTGGCGACGAATCTCGTCCTTTTGATCCTCTGTCAAGTGACTGATGTGACTTCCCCTCCTTCAAACTCCCACGCCGTGCTTCCGAGAGAACTTGGGACCTCGACCAGATTTAAAGCGCATCAGCTCCTGTACACAGTGGGTATTTAAAAGCATCTGGACTCGAACCCACGACTCGACGGAAACAACTTCGACCGCGAGATCATTAAGCTACTGTTGCCTATTTTTTCCAGAAGAGAGATCTGTTTACGAGAAGACACTGGATCAAGGATCAGTGGATGACTGTTGAACACCATTCTATTGACTGATGTGTCCATGCAGTTTAACCAACGGTTCTCGAGTACCATTATTCGGATGGAAAAGAATGATTTCTTGAGACCCTATGTTTTCCTTTTCAGGGGTGCTATTGGCCATGATTTCATTTTTGTGATAAAAAACGCTTCTCCACGTAGTTCTTATCTGGTTCACAAATTTCAGGGAAGTGATATATTCGCCTGATGGATGGTCCAGCTAGATCTACAGACCATTATAAAGTATACTCGGGATACTCTTGTGAAGGTAATTGTTCCTCGTATTTCCACATCCACAATCATTCATTTAGGATCTGATAACAGCACCGTTGGAAAAGTCGGATGGACAGACACAAGGATAGAAATAAATAAATAAATAAAAATATATAAATAAAAAAGTCTGGAAAGGAAACATAAACTATCTCCTTTCTTGTATTCATGTTATGAAATTATTATAATTATATTCTCTCGCTCCTCTCTCTTAAGAATAGGAGCATATATACTCTATATAAACATGTTTTCATTCTATCTTTTAATTTTTCTTTAAAGTTTTTTTGACCACACGAACCATACACACTATCATGAGCGAGTACCGTAAATGTTGTAGGGTTCTTTTTTGTATTATGTCAACATCTATGTATATATACCTTGAAACAACTGCCTTTCATTACTCGGCTCTTGTGCCATATATTTAATAAAAACTGAACTTCAATTGAAAACACGTAAGAACAAACTAAAATACACTACATAACAAAAAAAAAAAAAAAAAAAAAAAAAAAAAGCCAACGCGCACCAAGAAGGAGTTGCCCGATTGTAATGAAATTTCGTATGCAAAGACATTGGACCGAACATTCAAATGATTAAAATTTGGTATCCAATGAAGGAATAGCGGGAGCTACAGCACATCGGAACTGTGCACACTGCAAGTATATATAAGAAGCGATTCTCAATCTGATGGTCAAATTTTCTGTTGCATTGCGATTTGAGATACCTTTCAAAGACTGAAAAAGTGCTTCGCCGCAAGATTCGAGCTGGCAACTGTCACAGTTTGAAAGAGGTCGTATCATTAGATTGAAAGGCGCAGGTTGGGCAAATCGGAGAATCGCTCGTCATATGGGCCGAAGCGATGCGGAGATTAGAAGATGCTGGCAAGAATGGATGGACAATGACACATTTCAGCGTCATGATAGTAGCGGTCGACCTAGGACCACTGCAGATAGGGAGGACAGAGTGATTGTTAGATCAGCTGTCACAGAACCTGATTCATCGTTATCAAGCATCAGACGTGAAACCTGCACACGAATGTCCACCATGACCATTCACAGACGACTGATAGAGCAAAATCTACGCTCGTACTGATCGCTACGCCACCCTCCACTCACTTCTGCTCATTGTCGAGCCCGATTACAGTGGTACTTGGCTCTATCAGGTTAGAATGACGCTGACTGGGGATGTATAGTGTTTAACGATGAATCCCGCTTCCAACTGTGTCTTGACGTTCATCGAAGACGTGTCTGGAGACGCCCAGGACAACGTGTCGATCCTGCTTTCACTATTGTGTGCCACACAGGCCTTCAATCAAGAGTTATGGTCTGGGGTGCCATTTCCCTTGATAACCATACCCCTTTGGACGTCATTAGAGGCACACTTACAGCACAGCGGTACGTTCACTACATTCTGAGTCCTGTTTTGCTACCGTTCCTTTTGTAGCACCCTGGCCTTATTTTTCTGCAAGATAATGCCAGACCACATACTGCACGTGTTGCTATGAACGGTCTTACAGCTTGTCAAACACTTTCTTGGCCAGCCAGATTTCTCTCCCATCGAGCATGTCTGGGATATGATGGAAAGGTGACTGCATCTAGCAGGGAATGTTGATGCCCGACAATTGAAGCAAATTTGGCAAGATATACCGCAGGAGATCACCAGGAAGCTTTATCACTCTATGCCATGTGGTGTTGCAGCTTGCATCCAGGCTAAAGGTGGGTCAACATCCCTTATTGAATTCGTTACTTTGTAACTACATAACCCTGAAATATATTATTCAATTTTTCTGAAATTTTAATCATTTCCTATTCAGTACATAATTTTCCTATCCGCCAATTTTTGTCTCCGTTGGACAACTCCTTCTTGGTGCGTCGGTTTTGTTTTGTTTTTTTGTTTTTTTTTTGTTATAGGGTGTACTTTATTAATAATCATTGAAGAATAGACGTTCTCTCTTTCAAATCGAGTCTTGACTCAACAATCCTAGATTTTGATTTAAATATGAAATTTTAGCTTATCAAATAATTTGTTCTGAATTCACCAATCCTCACAAATAGTAACTTCGTAGCTTTATCCTTTAGGGAGAATTCTCTTCAATCCACAAAACTAATTAAATTGCTTCTACCTTAGAAGCAATCTATTCAATAAGTCTCTATCAGCAAGTCATTTTCCTCTAACTCCCTTCATTTTCTTTTCAATCTATTTCATTTATAAATCCTTATCTATAATTCACTTTACTTCATTTTACTTCTATCTTTATCTAATTTACCTAATTGCGCTTCAATTTTGTTTGGAAGATATTGTAATTTTATGCAATTCACAAATGATCATAAAGTACCCGAGGTTATTGAAGAGAAAATCATGAATAACTCAACGTCATAACATAAGTGCATTAAAATTTGTATAGTATTTCTAGAGGTAATCAACCAAAAATGAAAATTCTCTTAATTTTGAACACCAGGATAATATTACTTAATTAATGCTTTCTTCACCTATTATTATGAAATCAGACCTAAACTTGAAACACTTTTTCTAAAAGAAAAAAAAAAGACTTTTGTTTTAATATTATTTTTACTTCACAGTTGTATAAAAGAACACCTTATTTTAATTCGTTTGTTTTTGAATGGATTCATTGTTCTGTAAGAAATATAAGTTCCACATCCCCCCCCCCCCATATTTTGAAGTTAAAAATGTATTTTTAACATACATTTAAGAGAAACATTACGTATTTATTGATTTTTCATAAATTTGTAAAATGTAGTTATAAAAGGGAATGCATGCGTTAAAATTACTGGATTTATATAAACATCAGGTTATTTTTCTTATTGAAAAAGTGTTCCGAATTAAAATCTTAATATTTTACTTCAGA
This sequence comes from Nephila pilipes, assembly GCA_019974015.1. Lineage (NCBI taxonomy): Eukaryota > Metazoa > Arthropoda > Arachnida > Araneae > Nephilidae > Nephila > Nephila pilipes. The sequence goes on along the minus strand of BMAW01031503.1, from coordinate 134,685 downwards.
TGAAGACAGTCTTAAATGAAGCATTTTATTTAATTTGTATTTAACCTATTTAAAAATCAATACAAAACATTTTATTTCGGATTTTGATGTTTACTTTGGAATCATTTGATAGAGCAATTCGTCTGTTTTTTTCTTTTCATCATACAAAGACTGTGTCTTTTCTTCAACTAAACTCTCCAAGTCGTTTGCATATTGTTCCATTCTGCTGAGAAGATTGTCTAGAAAGTTCTTGCTTGACATGCCTCTGTTAAATGAAAACAAAAACGCCATAATGTAATTTAATTCAAGAACGCTGGAAATTGTTTTTCTAAAATCAGTTTTCTTTTTGGGCATTATTTTTATAACTTTGTTGAAGCATTAAGAGTCATTGTCTTCGTAATTTTAAAAGATTTTGCCAAAAATGGGGGGTACTGCATAATAACGATAGTTTTTTAAGATGGTTTGATTCAAGTGTTAGACCATAAGAGTTTAAAATTGAAACTTTGTTACAGATAGAAAAAAAATGCCGTAGCATTAGTATAATATTTTGACTTCGTTTTCGTTTTAAGAGATGGACACTTTATGGTGGTGTCATTTCTGTTTGTATCAGCTTATTTCTTTCTTACCTATAATGATCTCTATATTTTTCTGTTTTCCATATTGTAAAAGTAAGTGGATTTTCACTTAACATAATAAACTTGAATCTTGTGTATGTATTTGGATAATATTATTTAATTTTAGGATACTATATAATAAGTGGACATATGTATAATAACACATGAAACTTTGCACACTCATACAACAGGTGTATACCTACTAAATGCGGATTTTTCTTACAATTGGTGCCACACATATGTTCTTAATCATGATTTGACATATTTAGTTTTTCGTTTGTCTATTCCTAACCTTCAAAACCACATATGTGGAAAATTGCGAGAGTATAAATTTATATTATTTTTCTGTTTTGAAAATGTCGAATTTTACAAAAGAAAAAAAAAAAAACAATTTCTGAAGCTTTGATTTATTACTTCATTTTGAAGAAAACTACTGTTCAAATTTATTGAATACTTATAGAAGTTTATGGCGAACAGGTCCTTCTTCAGACACTTGCGAACGTTATAGTTCAATCGACTCAAAACTGGTGATTTTGATGAGAAAGACAAGACTAAGATAAAAACACAGAATTTTTTTTTAAAGATTCAGTGTTGCAAGCATTGTTGGACGCAAACTCCACTCAAACTTAAACCCAATTGGAGGAATTATCGAACGTGGCTCGTAAAAGTATTGGTGAATGTTTGCACAAATTTGGAAAAAAAAAAAGGAAAATGAATACCACATTAATTGACTCAAAGGCAAATGAAAAATCGAAAAGTAACCAGTGAACACCTGTTAAAACACATTAATGGAAGAGTTTTATGTATCAAATCGAAATTAGTGGTGAAAAATGGACTTATTTTGATCATCCTAAACGAAAATAATCAAGGGTTAATCCAGACCAACCATGAATATCGACTGCAAAATCAAGACCAACCGAATGAAAATAAGGCAGTGTGTTCGATGGGATCAAAAGAATGTTGCTTACTATGAGTTTCTCAAACCTGGAGAAACGGTTAATGCTGCCCGTTATTGACAACAAATGATCAATTTGAACCTTGCATTGATCAAAAAATATTTGGAATGGGTCTTAAGACAAGGAAAAGTGATTTTGCTACAAGACAGTGTGCTGGCTCACACCTCAAAAGTTGTCAAGGAATTGAATTGAGAAGTTTTACCTCACCCTCCGTATTCTCCAGACATTGCTTCTTTAAACTATCACTTGTTCCGGTCGATGGCGCAATGAATGGCTGATCAGCACTATAAGCTAATTTCGAAGTGGAAATATGGGTTGATTTATGGTTTGAACAATGAAACAATGAAAGTTTTTATCGTCGTGGAAACCATCCTTTGCCAGATAGATGAGAAAAAGTTGTAGCATGAAATGACATATACTTCAGATAAATAGCTTTACCCATTCACTTCTAATGAGCCTATGCTCTTGAAACTAAGCGAAAAAAAAGTTGAATTGTATGCAAAGACATAGGAAAGACTAAGAAAGTCAAAACGGGAATAAAATAATTTTAAAGCTATGTATAGCTTTGGAAAAACAATACTTGATTACATGGGCACACATACACATATGAGGATATTGGTTACCTAAAAGTACTCAGAGGTTTGTATTCATTTCTTAAATATTAAGTGAAGATAGATTTTTCTGAACAATTTTCATAACTGTATTCCTGATGATAAACAAATTTTTCTTATTAACGGAATATGATAAATATATTTTCCACATTATTTTTTCCATACGAGATATTTTAACAAGTAATTTTGATGTATTGAAATTTTGAATTAAGATTTATGGAATACAAATGCAAAAAAAAAAAAAAGGTTCATTGATGCCTATTGTAAATTCAAATCAGAAAAGAAAGAAGTTAATGATCGGTTAAATTAAGAAATTGATTATTCTTTTGAGAATTATTTATTATATGAAATATGAACAAGTGTACTAAACTATAAATAAAATGATTACTCATTAAATTGGAATTATATGTAGTTTTCCCTTCAGGTTACTTAATTTAAGAATGCAAAAGTTTCAAGTCGAAAGTTAATTATGAACGAAATAAATTATTTGAGAAGAGACGAGTGACCTCTGAAAATCCAAAATTCATTTATGCAGCGGAAGAAAAAAGAATAAGTTACTTAGTAATCTTTTTCAGCTTGTGTTTTATTTCCGAAAAATTTGGTCTTGCTTCTGGGTTTTCATCCCAACATTTCTTGATGAGATCCAGCATATCGAGTGGACATTCATCGTGAGCTATTTCTGGTCGATAAGGCGGCGTTGTTCCCATACGTACGCGATCTATGATATCTACCAGAGAAAGAAAATTGCTATCAACAATTAATAAAGTATAGGTATGATAAATTCAAAATGTGTCTCACAGATTACTTAATCCACAGCTCTTCGCAGTGAGTATCTTAAGAAAGCGTTACATGTATTGTAACTTTTGATCATGATTAAATGCACAAAGAATTCTAAAGCATATGGTACCTGTATAAGTGTATACAGAGGTTTTAAGAAAATACAGTTTAGATGTAGGCTTTTCTACAGGCAATTGGATGCTTACTTCTATGGTTAAATTATTTTAAAAATGCGGGGGAAATGAAATTGATGCACTTTTTATGACCAATATTATTATATCATTTCTTATGGCTAATTTAGATATTTTAAGACATTTCGAAATTTAAAGTTTTTCTGTTCTTCCAATTTTTCTTGTAATTGCGAACATTCTTTGAGCACTCAAGTCCTTATTAAGGACTAAGCAACCCTGAATATTACAAAACCCTTCCTTTGATCGAATAACGCGGATCCAGAATTTGGATGAAGGGTTGGTTTCTTTACTCTTTACTAAATTTTATTGCTACAACAAATGATATATGAAACAAGAATATGGGTAATTTTTTTTATTTAGTAGGATATTAATTGATAAGAAATTGGAAAAACAACAACAAAAAAATCTTGTAAAACGAACCAATAAATAGTCTCAAGATTTTTTTTTCTTGAGAAATGTTTATTGTAATATGAGAGAATAGCATATTTGAATAATGAAAGAGTAAATAAAGAATAATATGAGTGACTATTGAATAAGAGTTTTAACTTTTTATGAGAAAATTTTTGGGAAATAAGACATTTATTCTTCCTTCTACTTGAGTTGGAAGTTTGTTAAAAATTTAAAAGTTCTTGTTCCATGGTAATGAATTTAATGAGGTGAGGAGGAAAATAAAACGGTATTTTTTTCTTCAAATTATTAATTAGAAATGGGTGAAGTTAGAGGGGAAAAAGGAAATAAAGCAGTAATGTATAGAAAATAGTCAAATTCATTATTAATATTATTATCTATCTATGTATTTATCCATCCATATATATATATATATATATATATATATATATATATATATATATATATGGATGGATGGAAAAAGTGCATTCGAAAGAGAAAAAAAAATATAACGAAGGTTTTTGTAGTTAATTAGATTTTTCCTCCAATTAAAAAAAACCTTCCCCCCTTCTTTTCACGATTCATTTGTGTGTTTTCTGACTTTAACAAATATTCAAAAATATATTCAAAATTTGGGTGAAGCGAGAATGTAATTCTGCCGAAATCTTCATTACTTTTTGCTCTTTTGAATCCACCTTTTTTACATTCAGTTAGATAAAACAGTAAGGATTTGAAGACGATAGTAGAAATTTCACAGAATTAACATTACATTCACAAAATCAAAATAGAATGTAAACGGGAGTCTTGAAACTATTTGATTGGTAGGGGATAATATATTTAAATGCAAAACATAATGAAATGAAGGCGACATCCAAGTAGTTACGTTAATTCTTCAAATTTCCTTATAACACTATGGGAGGACTATCGAATTCATTTGTATTCAACGTTTAACAGCTCATGATGTTTTTCACAGTAGTTCTTACGTGGAACTTAATGATTCGATGCTATCCACGGTGAGATGAGTGAGCAGGATTCTAATTTCTAAATTCTTCAAATATTTTTTTAAATAATATTTATGTTCGTAAAAATACATACTTAACTTAGGTGATAAGAAATATAATTTAAATAAAAAGATAAATTTATTCGTAATATTTTTTGCCTACCTTCTGGACTCATAAAATGAACTGATCTGCCAAATCTTTCTTTAGACTCGAATGGTAAGCTTCGTGTGACAACTTCTTGAAGAATGATGGCAAATGAGTAAACATCTCCTTTTTTAGATCCACACATATAAGGATCTCTTCTTCTTAAATGCTCAGGAGCTGTCCACAGTAACGACCCTTAAAATACAATCGGTTTCTTTATTTATAATTTTAGAATAACAATTTCCAGTGTCATGTAAAAGTTTAATTGTTCTTTGCTGATACATTTTACAATTCAGGGAACGACAATTTAACTTTTAAACTGTAATTATCTAGAAATTTTCTATTGGATCATGCTTTTGTTTTTTAGAAATCTGTACGATGAAAATTTAGTATACTCACACGGATTTTCTTGTTCAGAACGCATTGTTTGCTTCATCAGTCCTCTGAGACCGTAATCGCTTAACTTGACGACAAAACGGCCATCAATCAAACAGTTTTCTGATTTCAAATGACCATGGAAATCAATTTTGCTTCCATGTAGAAAATTCATGCCCTAAAAGAAGTCCATTGACTATTTTTATAGTACAAATATACCTTAAAAATTTAAATCTGTGCGATTTATTTTCATTCTCACCTTCCTTAAGATTTTTTCACTTTGCCATTCATACAGGGCTATTCAAAATGATTCACCCGATTATTAAGCTCCATATTTTAAAAAATAAACTACATATAATAAGTAATACATAAATTCAAAGGAAAAACGTGGCAGTTTAATATTGTGAATGAACCTCGTGTTTCCCAAGTTGTGCTTTTGTAGAGTGTCTAAGCCATACAAGAGGTCTTCAACCTCGTATCAGAGTTCTACTATGAAACTTGACAATAATATGGATATTTGGCTATGTGTAGAAAAGAAGAGAAGGAGGTTTGCTATTGATTGGGTGTTAAGAAGGGGGTTAGCTATTGGCTGGCTGCTAAGATGATGGTTCATTATTGGCTGTTGAGAATTTGAAGGCTGCATCATGTCTTGAAAACTTGAAAAATTCTTGTAGTGGTCCAGAGTTGAAGGAGTGGAGATGCTGCTTTGCTATTGGTTGGTGATAGGCGGAAGGGAGTGATTCTATTGGCTGCCCGCTAAGGATTCTATTTTGGTTGAAAGAGAGTGGGAGGTACGAATACCGTGCGGGCTGCACGGCCATTTTAAAGAGGAATTAGAATGATTTTGAATTAAATTTATAAATAAAAATCAGTGAAGTTAAAACGTTTTTGGTAAAGGAAATAATGTTAAGAGAGTTGATGGGGCTCCAGAAGGATTTTTCTGGACCTTTTAGAGTTTGATAGAAGTATATTTTCTTCTAAGTTAATCACATATTTTTGTTTCTTATAAATGGAAGATAATTGAAAAAGTTAATAAAGGACTTTTTTAATGTATTCATTGAAGGTGGGAATTTGAAGTGCATTTCTTATTTCTCCGTTTCTAATATACTATCATGATTTTGTTATCCTTCTTAGGATAGAATTTTGAGAGGTTTCTAATAAATTAATATTTGTTTCAGCAGCGTACGCCCAAGCAGGACTCACGTAAGATTACATTGGACTCAAAATCGAGGTATACAGAAATAATTTATTTTTAATGATCATTTTAGAGTCGGCAAATTTTGGAGTAAATTTTGTATTTTATTTTTCGGAACTTTTCTCGCGTTTGTTTTATATGTTGTTTCCAAGTGAGAGTTTTGTCTAACGTGATTAATAAGTATTTAGCTGACTGAAACCATAATATTTCTGCTTGATTGAAGGCGGTAGAGAGAGAGGGGTAGGAAGGCAATTTCTTTTTTTTTTCTTCTGGTAAATGAAAAGATGGCCGATTTGCCCATATTAATTTTTATTTTTCATGTGTTAAAGTAAATTTCGAGCATTTCGAGATGTTTGTTGAGAGCGTAAGTAACTGAATTTGGATTTCTGTATGATCCTAGTCCAGCTGTGTCGTCTGCATACATGTTTAATGTTGTTAGTGATTAGGTGGAGATGTCATTAAGGTGAAAATTAGGTAAAGAACCTTGTGTGTTCGTCGTGAAGCTATTTCACGAAACCTGCTTGAGAAGCTTTCACGGAGTAACCTCGCTATTTGATCGGTCACAGTGAACCAGCTGACTCGATGTTATGCAGCTAGCCACTTAAGTCACCTGATATGGCCTCAGGCGATTTCTCCCTTTGGGGGTTTGGAAAGTGTATGCGGCACAAATTTATATGAACTTAAACAAAGCATTTCTGTTGCTATACAATCTATCACAACTAACCTTTACAAAGTGTTTGGTAGGAATTAACATATCGAATTGACATTATAAGTGTAACTAAAGGAAATTATATCGAACACTTGTAAAAAAACTTTTTTGCATTCATGTTTTACTTATAATTTTACATCGTTTATTTTCGAAGGTAACGAATTTTTAAATTGGAAGAATCATTTTGATGAACCCTGTATTGTTACTAGTGTTAATATATTTATTTTGTTCTATACTATCAAGCATTCAGAATATGTTTGATTACTTAAATGTTTTTGTTAGATTTATTTTGTTTCATTGTTTATTAGATCTTTTATAGTGCCCTCTTATGTAGTTAAAATTATTGGCAAGATGAACTCTTTATTTAAAATATTGTACTCGTAGATGATAATATTACCCAACAAGCGTGTCCAAATAATACTTAAACTACCTCTGCAATATCTGTTATTATAGAGCAGCTAAACATCCAATCAATTTTTATTGCATGGTTAGCCAACATATCCTGAAAAAGAAATGCATGCGTACAATTAGTTTTGTTATGAAAGAGTGAGATAAATAGATAGATTAATAGATATAGATTAATAGATATAGATAGATAGATTAATAGATATAGATAGTTAGATAGATTAATAGATATAGATAGTTAGATAGGTAGATAGATAGGTAGATAGATAGACAGACAGACTGACAGATAGATAGACAGACAGATAGATAGATAAGACAGATAGATAGATAGATAGATAGATAAGACAGATAGATAGATA
>BMAW01031503.1:100945-125945 GCA_019974015.1 Nephila pilipes | reverse complement strand
GTCACACTTAAGCCTACATATCTTAAAAGATTATCATGGGTGATTTCATGGACCTAAATCAAAGAAACGAATAATTAGAACAGGTCATTCATATTGTTTAACTATAGAGCAGGAAGAAAAACTAAACAAAAACAAAATTTACTTTGAAAGGCCTAAAGCTCTGGTTTCCTCGAAAAGGGGAGACGTTATCTAGAGGCTACAATATTGAATGTGTGATAGTTTATTAATGATGCACTGAGAAGCTACACGAAGGCTATTGGCGATGAACCTTGTAATTTTGAACTTCGGTCAAATGACGAGGACGACATCTGAGCTTCCCTCTCCAAATTTCACTCCATACCAATGGGAGAACTGGAGAGCACGACAGATTTAGCGTGCATCAGCCCGGCTACGTGGTGGGCCTTATTGATATCATGACATGAATCCACGAAAATCGAAAACGATTCCAGCTAAGTCCGCGACTACGAATGCCGTCATTAATTTTCCTAGGAAACCATAATTTACCCGTAGATTTACGTTCCTCTAGCATTCAACGTTCGAAAGAAAACTACGCCGTATGGCTTAGATAGATAACGTTTTAGCGTCATTATCCACCATAATATTGCGGCCGTCAGATAACGGTTCCGGTTTCCCTTGAATCCATAACTTAGCAACGAATATGTACGATCCTTCCATAAATTTAATACAATGCAAAGATTTTGTAGTGGAATGGAAATAATGAAAGAATAAATGAAGTTATTGAAAACAATTTAAAAAAAAAGTGTTGCATCTTTGCAAAATTTGAACAATTTAAAAAAAAATGTTCAAATTTTGCAAAGAACACATTTAGTCACCAAAGATGCTAACTTTTTAAAAATAATTATTAAATTATTCATTTAATTATTAGATTTAAATTAAACGATAAAGTATTGAAATAGATAATAATATTCTTTTTTGATGTTAAAATCGAAGCAAACGATACATTAGTAAATTGAATACACTTAAGCTAAATATAATGAAATTAAATCAATGATAAAAGATCAAACTGAATACATTTTAAGTTGAATGTAATAATTGCTGTCGTAAAACGAAAACAAACCAGTCACGTCCATTTAATACTTTCTTTTAAAAAGTGGTCAGTAATGCCAATTGATCATTGATTAAATAGCTCCATAGTGAAGACTGTTTGGAGCACTCGTGCACTAATAAAGGCTGGGAAAGTCAGGAAATGGTTTGAGGATTTTGAGAGAAAAATGGTCTTCACATATATAATTGTCTTAAAAATTTGTTTAATGTGATCCTATTTTTAGTAATATCTTGGATTCATGAAAAGGTAAACATTTCAATCTCTAGATTGAATAACATATAATTTTTAAATGATTTTTATTAAATCGATTAAAAATTCACCCTAGATATTGATGTTTTTATAATATTTTTTTTTAAGTGATTACAGCTTTACGTGAAATTTATTTTAAACTAACAATCTTTTATAAGTATGCGTAACACTACATAAATAATAAGCAGTGAAAATTTGATATCTTATTAGATTGATTTCAGGAAGAACATATTTAACATTAAAAATATATATTTAAAAATTCTGAATTCTTATTAAAATATTGTTGTTACTGATAACGACCAGGAAAAAGTAAATATTAAGTAAATATTAAATAGGCATATAATATTATATGCATATTTAAGTCCTCACCGCAATATATATATATATATATATATATATATATATATATATATATAATATTAGATTGAAATTTTTTTTAATAAACTTATATTAAAGTTAATTATATAGTGAATAATAAATATAACGACAAAATGATTTTGATTGATGAAAATCTTATTCTCTTAATCTTGTTAGCATTTCCATTACGTATGAAATAATAAATATTACTAAAAATTTTTATATTGTATGACATCAAATATTTAGAATTGTACAATTTCTTAAGAGTTAATTTGCATTATCTTAAAATGATTTTAAATTATATCAGTATTTGCTAATGTAATTTTTGTCAGTTCTATTAAAAATTTCTATATTTAAATACTTTAATCAAATCAGAAATGAGTTAAAACTATTTTTTAAAGAGTGTTTTACTCACTAGTTTCAACTCCATTAGTAACGATCTTGATAACTGCAATTTTTTTAACTCTAAATTCTTAACAGCAACTTTTTGTCCCTATAGTGAAAAACACATTTTTCAATTTTCACAGATTTTAAAAGTTCAGTAAAATCAAAAACATATTTTTCCAAACTTTTATCAATTACAGTCGAAGAAAAATAAAAGAAATGCAAAATATTGCGACGTGTATGTGTTTAACAAGCTTATTTCCTTTCAACTGTCTTTAAGTCAATTTCTAAGACTGCCTGATTGAGATTCTCAATTTATAGTTTATGTAAATTATCTTTAATATATTTATTGAAGAGTAATGATAAGTAGTAGACAAAGGGATGAGAGAATGATACGAGGCTGGAGGAGAATTAGTGGACAAGGGATTGGAGGACATCAGAGATACAGAGAGATTATAAAATTGATGTGGATCCAATCCTGTCTCGGATCCACTTTTATAGTGGTCATTTAAGTAAACTATTTTGATACTTCTTTTGTTGCGGACGCATGAGGGTTTGTTCCAAAAAGCGTGATAAATATCTTGTGTGTTGATTTTTCAACCAAGAGATTAATAAATATAGAATTAAACATATAATATGTTCAATAGAATATTTACTTGATGATTTAACTATAAGTGACATTTATAGAGCTCATCATGGGTAGGGAAGTTGCAGACTTATAATGTTACAAAATCAGTTTTATTTAATTAGTGTTCTTTTTTCTCAATAACGGATTTCGATTTCGGCGAACAATCCGCAAATTATTCCAACGAAATTATACCTATATAGGTTGTAAATTTCCTGTGAGTATTATATACCCTTACACACAAAAGTAAAATTTTACAAATAAAATATTGAAGACGTACTTTTAAAATAAAGGAGATTGGTTACATTTCATTTTATTTCATTCATCAGAAAATTTTTTGTGTAAAATAGTGACAAGTTCCTGAGGCAATTTCTTGAGTTTTACGACTTTAAAAGCTTTCATAATTTTCTCGATGTTACTTGAAATAAAAGTAACGACACAATTTTCGAAAAACATTCTTGTAACAATTATACGAAAACATGAATCTAGCGTTTTAGTTTCGCGTTATATTAGTTTTGTGTTTGAAGAACTCTAGAAATGAGATTTTTTTAAAACAAATTGTCTAATCAGCGTGTCTTAAAAATTACGACTCTATTGATGAAACACTACATCAATAGCGAATGGTTCAATGTTTTGCACATGTCTGATATTTTTCCCTGTCTTATACCCGAAAAATTACCTTAAATGTCAGGCTGGTTCGATCCAGACCCTTTTTTTACTCATTAGTTGCGGTCCTAACCTGGCCCTTTGATCAAATCTTTGACCCAAGCCCGATTCATTCGTAATTTTCTTTAAACCTCTTAAATATATTTTTTAAAAAAAGCTCCAAGAAATCAAAACCTAAAAATTTTTGTTTATTAACTTCGTATTTTTAGAAGTAACGTGGCTATTGACGACTGTCCTCGTAATTTTGAACCTAAGTAAATATCTTAAAAAGTTTGTATCGCTATGTTACAGAAAACTAAGGCATTTCGATTTGATGGATAAAATCTGATCTTTTTCACGAATTAATTTGAAATAAAATGAAATAATCTGTTGTTCGTAACTTTATTTTAATTCTTCTGTTAGAACGAAAAAAATACAAATTCTTATTGTACATAAATCTAGACTTTCAGATTTAAGAACGATGTTTTTTTTAAAATTATTTGGGGTATCGTTAATCTTGTCAAGACTTCAAACAAGACCCGAAGCTAGTCCGCAATATTAAAATCTAGTGGCCTTCCCAACCCGAGATGAAACTGTCTAGATCTTTAACCAGCCTGAATTTCGGGTCAAACCTTATCTACATTTTAAATTCTTGCAATTTCTTCGTAAATAATTAGTGAGTCATGTGATTACTTTTATGGCCATTATTTTTTGAGCAGCCTTTCTTGGAACAATTGACTTTTAAAGTATGAAAAAGAATTCGAAAGAATGAATTTCTTCACGAACTTTCTTTTCAATATGTGTCATTTGTAGTTGTTAATTCATTACTAGATTTATTTAGAAAAAAAAGGAACACAAGTTTACCTTATATATGGCAAGAGCTACGTTCTCTGGTAAATGCATAACACTCCCTGAAGTAGACCTGTTTTGCTTTAAAAATAAAACACATTCGTAACAAAACTGAAGATAAAATTAAAAATGCTTACGTAATAGTTAAGTGTTGATTATTAAAAGTAAAGTAACATAAAAGGTAAATGAAATTCAACGGCAATTCAATACATAAATTTAATGAATCCTTAACTAAGTACATACAAATGTATATAGATAATTACATTTACAATGCAGTGTAAGATAAGTCATTGATTACAAAAATACAAATGCATCTTATTGAAGAAAAAGATATACTTTTTGTTCGAATTATTTTTATTGCTTATAAGTATGTGTAGCTTTTAAAGTTTTAATAAAATACTAAAGAATTAATTTTCAAAGAAAAATCATTTAAAAATTAAAGTTACAAATTATGAAAATATTTTTTAAAAATTTAGTAGTCGTGTTTCGAGTAAATTGAAACCTATTAAAGTAAATTTTTAATTAAGAATGTATCCAATAAAATAAAATGTAAGGGAAAGTAAAATTATTCTTTCAAAGATTAATTTCTTTACATTAAGAAGCCGGAATTTTGAGTTCTCCGTAGTCAAAGAGTTGCATGAAAGGCGACTGCTAATCTTCTTGATTAAATCATTTCATTAATTTAAGAAAACTGTGCAATTCTAAAAATTAATTTGTCATGTTTTAATCTCTTTATAAAAGTGAATTCGTAAAGCATTTTATATGGAAATGAAAAAAATTGCAAAAGAAGAAAGGCAAAGACACAAATTAATTCGCGTTTCCTTTTTTGTTGTTAGAAATTCGAACAAACACGAGACAAAAAGCAAACGAGATAAAAATTGTAAAAGTCATTTGAAATACAAATATTCTTATAATTACATAAAATTAATGATGCCAATTTTAAGAACAGAATCAATAAAACAGGCTACCCGGAAAGTAGAATTAATAAGAAGATAAATTAGAATAGAAGATAAAGTATTAAATCGAAGCAGACGATAATGAATGATTAAGTAGAATTTTTTTGAAACAATCATAAGTTCAAATAAGTGCTTGAGGGTAATTCGACCACTCTTATTTTAAATTGTAATTTTCTGATGGCTGCAATGAAGATGAAACAATGAAAAACGTTTGGCTATTAGTTCTATATTTCCACTTGAAATATTTATAAAAATTTTCTTTTTAACGTTAGAGTTTCACTCTTAAGCTTAATATTTTGCAAAGACACCTCTTTTTTCAGGTGATATGGCCACTACAGATAATATGGCCATTTTCTTGTCCCCCCACGATAAATCTATTTCTACCAAGTTTTACTTCTCTTAAGCTAAAGTGAAACATTGACTATTCATGTACCTTCCTTAATAAATATCTAGGGTTACTTTCTGATTTTATATTTGCATTTCCAGCCCCTTCCCAAAAGAACTAAAACGTGTTCACAAAAATTAGATCAAAGAAAGAAGTGTTATGAATGGACTTGAAGGCAGTGAAAGTGAGATAGAAATGAAAGTGAGATAGAATAGTTGATAGTGAGTAGTCGTAGATGTATGCATGTTAAAATTAGAGTGATTTGTAGTAGTTGTTATTCTGAGATCAAATTTGGTCAGAAGTAATTCTTTTCGAGTGAGAGGAAATTGGCGTTCGAATCTTTCGTATTTGAGAAGTAGTTTGGTAAGCAAACGATTAATTGTTTAATTCTACACTAAAAAAAATCAAGTGCATTTAAGAAAAGTAAACGCACAGAGAGAAAGTGTTACTTAAATTAATTATTAATACAGTGACTTAGTTTTCTGCTGAATTACGAGTGTGCTACATGAATACTATTTAAGTTACTAGGGATATCAAATGAAATAAATTATGGAAGAATGTTACAAAGAGAGCAATGGAGAAAGACACAATTTAATTATTTTTATAAACAGAACTTTTATTTCTGTTTGAAATTAGTCAAATGTAAATAACGAACAAAAAAAAAAGTTCATATTCCTTGATTCTATTTTCTCCTGATTTTCTGTTTGTTTGATCGTAAGTTGAACAGGCGATAAAAAAAAAGCAAAGAAAAATGTGTATTCAGGGTTATTCAAAATAATTCACCTGAATTCAGAAGTCCATATTTTCAAAAATAAATGACACGACAGGATAAGTAATAAATGAATACAAAGGGAAAATGTGGAAGATATGTATTGATAACAATAAGTGGTCCTCGTGTGTTCTATTTGAAGCTATTTCACGAAAACTGTTTTAGAAGCTTTCAAGGAGCTACCTCGTAGTTAGATCGGTCTAAGTGGACCAAATGACTTGATGTTGCACAGCGGCTAACTGAGTCACCTAATATGGCCCCAAGCGATTTCTTCCTTTCCTGGTTTGTAAAAGAGGAAGTGTATGCGCCACTGTTATTCACAAATGTGTGTGAACTGAAACAATATATTTCTGCTGCTGTACAATCGATTACCATTGACACTTTACAACGTGTTTGGCAGGAATTTACATGTCGAATTGACATTATGCGGGTAACTAATGGAACTTATATCGAACACTAATACCAAAAACTTCAGTATTTTCCCTTTGCATTCATGTATTACTTATCATTCTGTGTCGTTTGCTTATGAAAATATGGAATTTCAAAATCGGAGAAATCATTTTGAATAATCCTGTATAATGAGAAAGAGAAGAATGAGCATTATATTAAATACAATTAACAGAAGAAAAAAAAAGTTCGAGTGCTGGTATTACAGCCAAGTGAATAGCAGGTAATACAGCTTTCAGTGTCCATATTACATGAAATTTTAGATTATGGAAAACACTGCGATAAATAAATGAACCCTAAACTATTTGAGAAAATGCATCACATACATATATCTAACAGAATCATCAATGTATTGCCTTTTTCTTCGATTCCTTAACCAATCTCAATAAATGTAAACTTACATATCAAAATAGCAAGGATTGTCTTTAGAAGTCATACAAACAATTATAACCTCGTCCTCAGGAAAGGTTATTTCACAAATCTCGATTAGTGCGCCTTACGATTACTCCTTCTTAGCCTCCTTTTCAAAGTAGTAGAGTCATCTGTTGGCTTAACTTTGAAAATAACACTGAAGCTGCGGAAATGGAAGTATTACCTACACTGGCTGTAATACCCTCAGGTACCTCATTTTAAAAACGTAAGAAAATGAGAAAAAATTGTGAATGCTTACCGTCGGTGTTGATCTGTTTTGACTTTTAGAAAAACTCAGAGATGAACCCATATGATTGACATCTACGAATTCTAATTCTGACCATTCAATCTTCCACCAATGATCTGCTAATTTTGCTTCCAAAATTATTTTTCTGTATACAAAATATGTAAATGAAAGGTTTCACTTATGTATTATTATCTTACATAAAATTGATATTCGAATTTGCAATATAGTTATATATATATATTCCCGAGTTCACAGTTCAGAAGCTGTGTGAATATATTTTAATGGAATATCTCATTCTTTTATAACAAAAACTATTTCATTTCTATTATTTAATTTTCCCATGAATGGAAATGAAGAAAATTAAAATCTGTTAACTCATTTACAAACAAAAGAAGTTTTTCAAAAGTTTTCAAACACAAGATGTATTAAAATATGATTTTCTGAGTTTTTTCAAAAACTTTTTTTTAAAAAAACTTAAGTGAGGCTGTACTTCTTAATATATCCCCTACAGATTAGGATTTAGTATTGTTTTTTTTTTCGGTTTTAAATTTATCTAACAAATTTCATTTTAAAGTGTTAAAAATATATAAAAATTAATCACTTATGATTTTAATTTAAAAAAAATGAACTGAAATGTAGATTAAGTAATAATAATTGAAACTGTTTAAATAATAATTAAAGAAATAAAATAGGTAATCATTTACGTCCAAAATTTTGATAGAAATTTCATGTTCTAAATTTTCTTTTCTTAATTTTGCGCAATTCTCAAGCATATGACTACACACTAGAAACCTAATAAATAATGTAGTATGTTAATGATTCAGTTCAGAGATTGAAAGTATACATTATAGAAAATGTTTCAAAATTCCCTTTCAGGCAGATATGGAACAAACCTGTATGCAAAAGCTCCTATTACTGATCCAACAACACTGACAGCGAGTAAAATCGGTAGTATTATATTAACAGCCGAAATTTCTGCTGGAAAAAAAAATGAATACTGGAGTCAGATAATTTTACTACAATAAAATTAAAATTTTCTTTATGGTATCATGCATTATTATTAGTTATTCATAATTTTCATTTTGAATGCAAAGTGAACAGTTAATAATCTCATTTCACGTATACATTTAAAAATATGACTGTTCTAGTTGAATTATAATTGTATATAGTTTATAGATAAATTATTAAAAATTGCTATGCATATTTTATATGTTCCATGACTATGAATATACGAATAAAATATGAAGTTGATTCAGAGTTCGAGTGAAATAAAAAAAAAAAAAAACTATAGAAAATTTCAAAAAAGTTTACTAATGTGCGGAGAAATGAAAAAGCAAGATTTTATACCTCCACTATAGTGATGTTTTGTGACAAGAAATAGATCTTAGTTACTCCAGTAAGAAATATTTGTTAATTGAAAATCATTCTGGATATATAATGAAGATAACAAAAAGAAAAGAAGTGCTTTCTATTTGTGTAAATGGTTTTTATCATTAATTTCTTATTTTTTTTGAAATTCAAAATACTTTTTTTTTCATAACACCGATCGATAGTTGATAAAAATCATTTATAGATAAGAAATTTTGATAGAATACATTAAACGTGCGGCAAATGTAACTCATTGTTCTTAGTAAAAATAGGTATAAGTCACCTGTAGGTATGCATTCTGGCTCATTTCCGGTGAAGCCACAAGGAGGAACATCTAGGGGTGGACCTCCATTACCTGGCCAATTTATTCCAATGTCGGCAAGTTTATGGTAGCTCTGTGTGCTTCCGAGAAACGTAGCTACAGGCTGAAACGAGGTTATCTCTCATTTATATCAGCAGATCAATGGAATTTTAAAAAGGTAAGACATTAATTAAAAAAGCCTACTCTGTCATTTTTTATACGATATGAGTAATTTTTAACATTTTTTCTGGTCAAAACTTTAATTTTTTGATTCATTTTTCATGAAGCTATAATTTTTTTTATCATTTTGCTATATAAATACAAAGTAAATTGAACTTTATTACTTCTTTATTTGTAAGAATATTTAGTAAATAAATAAGTAAAATTTGGACAAAAAAACTGAATAAATAAAATCGTAAATATGAAAGAAGCTAAATTTAAATTGAGACATTTAAGAGGTATTCGTTTTGTGTCAATTTAGATTTCTTTTTATTAAATTCCTACTATTAGTTCACACTCTCCCTATATATATATATATATATATATATATATATATATATATATATATATATATATATCTTGTTCAAATTTTCAATCATGAATAAAATGCTTTTTATTCAACTCATTATGCCACTCAAGTTCAAACACATTTTTTAAGACTTGTAGAAAATGAAACTTAATGTTAATACAGTTTTTTCAAATATTGATTCATTCAATTAAATTTATTTGGTGAAAAGTCAGTTTAGCCCCACCATTTGGTGCGATTTCAAAAATTGCCAAAAAACTTGGCGATTTTTTTTGCTGAACGTTAAGTCACATTTGGCAAAATACCACCAAATAATTCCTATTGCCAAGGCTGGTTAGGCTAAATTGCATTTCATCCATTTAATTAACCGGATGAATTAAGAAACAAGCCAATGTTTCTACTATGTCATTTGTCTGGCAATGGCAACGTTGATAAAGCTTCGGCGTATAATCTTCATGCCTTCGGATCGAGCCTTGTCGAAGCATAAATTTTTTTATTTGATTTTCAAATTATTAATTTTAGTTTTATATGGGAGAAAAGGTTTTTCCTTGTATAAGATATTTAGCAGGATATAAATTTAGGAATGAATACCGTCAGTGACGAGGCGTGTAGATCGCTGGAAAAAAAACTTCTTTTGCCACTTAATATTGTGATTTTGTCATTTGTATATAAGATTTATATTAATTGTAATTATTTAATAAAAAGTAACTAAAATAAATTTTTTTCTTTATTGACCTAAGTAGGAATTAACTTAATTTTTTTCCCTGTATTACAGATAACGGTGAACATGAATAGTATATATACAAAGATTTCGCAAATGAAAGTCGGACTGTAGCGCGTGCTCCGTTTCTTGAAGAGACAGAACGCTGCACACGCGTCAAGAGAGTGCTCTGAATGGTAGAATGTGAGTGGTATTGTGAGCACACATCAGTTGTATCTGTGGTTGCGGGGAGAAAAGGTAATCACTACCGGTAGGATCTTGGACGCCTCCTGACGTAATTCAACGAGATATCATAACATTTTTTTAATGCCGAAAATGAGAGACGTTGAGATTTATCATTGCTTTCAAGCTGCGTATCGTTGCAAGTTGATTATTGTTAAGTTTTTTTACGTACTGTAGTTTTTCGATGTCGCAGTGAATTTCGTAAAGGACGAGCCGGTACGGACGGCACACCTTGACCAGTTAAGCATAAGTAGTCATCACCCGATTAACAATAGCTGCAATGGACAATCTAGTGAGGCAGAATCGACGATTCCCCATGAGCAAAGACAGCGGATGAACTATTCTTCAGCAAAGGAACTATTCACACTATTCTCCGTGAAAGTTATTGCAGTCAAGTACCACAAATGATAATACCAACACCACAAACGAACTAAAACAACAATCAAGAATATACAACATTTCATGTTATTATTACCAAGGGGCCGCTGTAGCCTACTGGTCATGGTCGCTGACTTGCGGCCGGCGTTATTCGTCGAGTCGCAGTTTGAGCCTTGATGCCACTTGAGACCCGCCGTATATCGAGCCCGACAAGCTTTAAATCTCCCGTGATGTCTAGTACTCCCTTTGGCACGGAGTGGAAGTTAGGAGTGGGAGGTACCAATTCAATCATACTCGTCTCTTGACCGAGGTTCATAATTATGAGATTCGTCAGTCACCAAGTTACTTTTCAGAGCGACGTTAATAAGCAAGCACAATCACAATAGCATGTTATCCAAAGACAATATTCTGTTGCACTACAATGCCAGTCCTTATGTAATTAGTGCATGGAAAGATTTGTTGCATTGATTTCGACGGAAAATCTAAGAACATTCCCCGTTCGGCCTTGACTTCCCCGTTTATGACTATTATGTCTTTGGTTCTCTCAAGAAAGCCCTGAAAGAACTGCAATTAGAAAGCGACAACGTGATTTGGATTTCCATTGATGAATAGTTTCTCAATCAATCATGGATGTTCTTCAGTCAAGGAATAATTCCGTAAACGGTTGGAGACACGTACATTGGTCAGCAAAGCATAATATATAGCTACTATGTTCCTTATGTATCATTCTTTTTTCAGTATACTTGACGCACTTCTGTTATATCCTAGCCAGCAGCAATTCCACTTTTATTTGGGCGACTTTTATAATATTGAAATAAACTAAATAAATTATACGTTTAAGAAACTAGAGAGACATTTTTAAATTCTACCCATTCTGAATCTCAGAAATTCATTGCTTTCATAATTTTTATCTTAAATTATGCTTAAAGAAAAAGAAATAGATGACGTATTTAGAGAGAGTAATGAAAACAGTTGCCCATTTTCCTTTAATATAGAATCAGCAATCCTAAAAGCCTCGTAAGAATGAGAAAAATTGTTTCTCTATCCTCCTTCTCGGGTTGGTCTTAGTTGGAATTAATACACAAACATATTTCGCTTCGATGTTCATCAATAAACTATGTCAACTATTCCGAAGTTTTTAATACACTGAAGAATATTGAAAACAGCGCTAGAAGAAGGAAGCTTCGGAATGAAATGATATTTAATACACATAATGATACAGATGAAAGATTCCTTTGATCTCAAAATCAAGACATTTGAACGAATACTTTGTACACAATTAGACAAATGCGGTGCAACTTCAATAGCGCGTTAGACCACCCCCTTCTTCAATACACGCCACAACATGGTCCGGTACTGAATTGATTATACATCGGAAGTTATTCTGAAGCAGATGGGACGGAGAATCCTGAAAAGCCACTTCTAAATCACGTACAAAGTAACCTGGTGGCATCTGCGCTTCAGTTGGTTTCACAAATGCTCAATAGGGGACAAGTCCGGGGAGCGGGGCGGCCATGTACGAGCCTGAGTGTGTCGTAGAAAATGTATATCGACTCGAGCTACATCTGGATTACCATTATCTAGCTGAAAAATTACCCCTGGAAGATCATTTAGGGGAGATCCCACGTAGAGTCGAAGAATGTTATTAGCTTAACACTAACTCATTCAGGTTTCACATACCACAATAAGAGAAGGCCGGGTATCATAGACTATACCTCCTTCCCGACCATTAAAGCTGCTGTGCGGGCAGTGTATAGCTCTACAGCGTAAGTGTAACTGTACCGTTCACCAGGGTGCCTCCAAACCCATACTAGGTTATCATTTGTCCTAAAAACGAACCGGGATTCATCACTGAACAACAAGTTTGGTCAATTGTGATAATCCACGCCGTTCTACCTTGGCACCACTGTAGATGGAATCGCCGACGTTTAGGTGTTAAAAACAGTACACGAAAAAGGCGCTTGGATTGCAGATTCGCTTCCTCAAGTCGTCTGGAAAAGGTTTGTGGAACAACTGGCAGTCCTACATCTCATTGCACTGTAGAACAAGTTACTGTAGAATCCACGAGTGCTGGGATCTCGATCCTTCGACCCTCTCGCTTCCTAGTCATCCTGGTCGTTCCAGACCACGTGGGTACCATCTCGTGTTCCTTGCTCTAAAAAGCATGTTCTGACGGCATTCTCTTGACGATCGACCAAAGGAGCAACACGGCGCTTCGATCAGTCCTGTGGTTTTCATACAGATAATCAGGCTCCTCAAAAACTCGCTTAATTGTGCGAAATATACTCTTACACATCTACCTGGCATTCTTCACTTACTAAAGTCCACTTAGAGTTACAATATGATCGTTACGTTTATTAATCTTACACTATTCGCCAGGGTTTATATAGGACCCACTTCCTGATTGCAGCGTCACAGCAGGGTGTGTGATCATGTGAATTAGTACCAAACTTGGATCATTTTCATATTGGAAATCATTCAACTACTTAGAAGATTTCCCCTAGTTTATCTCACTGCCTTATTGGTGCGCTATTTTCAAAGATCCCGAGTGTAATTTGCCAGCAAGAATGTTTGAATTCCTTTTTTATGAGAAGTAATGCTGCTATTTCATTATTTTTTTTTTATCTTTTGATTATAATCGAGGACAATTCAAAAAGTGCCTGTGTTAAGAATGGGAAATAGGAATCGAATCACTGTAGTATTGTCTATCGATCCTTTTTTCCAGAAGTTCATGAAATTCGTCACACCCTTCACATAGCAAAAAGTTGCAGCCATAGCTTTTTCGGCTGAAGAAACCCCCTTCGCCATCTTTGGAACAGGTTCATTATAAGCAATCTAATTCTTCGAATGTTGTTTGGTTTTCGGTGTATAATGATAGATACAGGTTTCAAAAAGTATGAAAACTGGACGCGAAGTCAATGAAATTTTGATTTGGTAGCAAAAGGCTTTCGAATCAAAACTAGCTATCAATCATTGTCAAATTTGTTCCGGCGTCGCTTAATAAATGACATCTCTAATTATTTATCTTGTAAGCGGCATCTGTCGTTAAAAACGGGTATTGTTTGAACTCTTTTAGTATTATCCTTACTAATTCTATACTGTATCCATTCCACTTATTTTAGAAATTAAATATTAGCACTTTAAATCAAGAATTTGAAAAAAAGTTGTATTATTGTTCCTTGTGTACATTCAGTCTGTTTCGTAAAGACTAGCATTACTTTTTTAGAAGTATTTTACAAGCGATTTGTGAAACAAATGAGAGATAAATACTTACAACCATGACGCCTGTTTCGGGATCCATATCATTCAAAGTGTAATCAGCTTCCCTGTCTCCATTTTCATTTATAGTGATATCTCCTGTAAGTCCTAAAATATATTTTAAAAAAGAATAAAGCATAAAATATTTGAACTAAAATTATATATTGAATATATGTTGTGTTTGAGATTATTCGTAAGGAAAATTTTAAAAATATATTTATAAATAATGATAATTTTGTTCATTTCTATTTGATTAATTTTTGATACAGATTTTAAAAGGAAAGAAGAAAACGATAAGAGAAAACAAAAACTACCATTAAATTGTTCAGAATAGTTTCCAATTTTTCGATATTGTGCGCTACTTATTTACTTTATTTTATTATTTTAAATTACCTATGTAATTATGAAGAGAAATAAACGAAAAAAGCAAAAGAAACATTAAGAGAAATATATTCGTTTTAATTTAAATTTTTGTAAAATATTTATGAACGTTTTATAGGATGTAAGATAATTCTTTAAATGATACAATTCAGAGAGAGAGAGAGAGAGAGAAAAGCATAAAACTAATTTTCTAAATAATTTTATTCAAAATAACATTTACTTTATTATTCTAAATGAAACTAAATTTAATATTTCAAAATAATAGTACTTTTTAATAAATGCATTATAAATGTAAGTACATTTCATTATTCATTCATTGCATGCGTGTGTTATTATTTTATCTAAAATCCCTGTTAGGATGAGTAGAAATTTTTGTTTATTTTCTGCATACAAATAGTTTTCTAAAATGATTTTAATATAAAATTATTTCTAATAACTCTAAAGATATATCAAACAATAAAATTTTTTTTTTCACATGGGATTCATACAAGCATAATACTCTTAAGATACTAAATGAAACTCTTCAGATTTGCTTACGAAGCATATTGTATTTACTTAATGTATTACCGCCTGCAATGGTTGAATTCCAAATCTGTCTGGCTAGTGCTCGACCATTCATTGGATTTCCTCCTTCTGACAAAGTCTTATTTAGTGCATATGCGTATAAAAGAACACAATCGTAGAATGCTCCAACGATAGGATTTACCTGAAATTGCAATAAAAATATTGATTTCAACAGCCAATTAATTCTAGGGTAACTAGCATACATTTAGAAAACAGAAATCGAAATAAATGATAAGTATATATTGGTCGTGTTAACTAGCATAGTTTTAATGGTTCAGTAGACTGATGAGAAATCTACAAAGGATTCCATTCTTGCCTACTTCATTGAGAAAAAAAGAGGCTAGATTATCCCTTCTTACAGGTCACCTAATCCCCATATTTCATCTTTAATAACACGAAGTGAATATTTGCAGTTCTGGAATCACATTTTACATAATAAATAAGTGGAGTGAGAAAAAGTCTAATATTTTTTTATTGTATCTCTCAATGGAGCAGGTAGCTTCGGTAAGGCAGAGAATGAACTGATATTCGAACTTGTTCCTAGGCTAGTTTTTGACGTACGTTCCAGATGCGAATTCTAAACGTTTTGACTTCTTAACAGAAAGATGGCCGAATAACATTGAAACACGCATTTTTTGTAAATATCCATAGCACTCGCAAAGAAAGCAATTGAAATATAAATTCTACAGGGTTCCTTCACTTTGACACACAATGATACATCAATTGTTAGAGAGATGACAAAAAAAAGTTTCCGAAATACTGTCTCTTTTTCAGCTCTAGCACATTTCACATTTTTTTCTTTTTTACATCTTTTACTTCATCCAAACCTCATGCAGGTAGGGAAAGAAAGATAGTTAAATATAAAAAAATATTTTATGTAGGATTTTTTAATGAAAATTGAAATTCAAAATAGTTTTAAGTAAACTGCTGATAATTATAGAAATGTTACCTCAGAAAAGAAATCTTTGAATTCAGAAATGTCTTTGCGACGAATTACCGGTAAATTGTCGGGAATATTTATGCCATGAATATGAAATAAAAATTCATAACAATAAAACATTTTATTTGATACTTGTATTGAGCGATATGGTATATGAACATAAACTGCATTTTGAAAATAGACAGTCTAAATAAATATCTGTCTTTTAACAAATTATGAGACATACTTATTCATAGATAATTTTCCACAATGAAAATATTTATAAAATATAATTTAATTCGCGATCTATTTGTGAATTGGCTTTAAAAAATAAGTTTGTAAGAAAAATTATTGGTCAACCTTTTGCTCCGATAAATGCAATCAAATTTATGTACAAAATAATCTCACCATAGAAAAATCTCTTTTAGTTTCCTCACTTGTTGGTTTAATGATTATTAAAGAATTGACGCTACTTGAATATATTTCCCCGTATATTTTCCGGCACAAAAATCTCCCGCTCTATTTTAACGTTTTAATGAATGTTTGAAATTTGCATGTGTTGTCAGAGGCGGAATATTATGTTGTATTTCTGTTTTTGATTTGATCAGTAAATTGTTTCACTTACATGGATAATTTAACTACAGGTGTCGAAGGGAAAATGTGTTATAATTATGCACATAATTATGAGGGAATTACTGGTAAAAACAATGTAGAGTTACCGATACCAATTTGAGGTTAAAATTAACAGTTTACCGATAAATTGGTACTTTGTTTCACCGGTATTTGAATCTCTAAATGGCTCCTTTCCATCTGGATCTGTATGACGATGATGAATACAAGGTGGAGACGTTCAATCTCTTTGGTGCCTCCACACAAGGATACATCGGTTGTGATGCTGAGCGCAGAGCTAGAATTCATTTGTTACTCTACTAGTGTACCTGATCGTTATTCCATGCACCACTGTAGGCACGACTATTTATGCTTCAGCCTTAGAAAAAGCTGCAACAATGGCCACTGTGCTTGACAGTCCAAGGTATAGCAGACGTCATCGCACCTTTCATTGCATGGTTTAAGGTACGTGCCGTGATTATATGATCTCGAAAGGTCAAGGGGACATCATGTTTGGGTAAAGTCCTTTTTTAGCGTATTCCTTGGCACGATTTTAAAAATGCTACCGAAACGGCGCCAAATATGCAATTTTCATATTCGTTAGGATTACAATAGGAAACAATATGGCATTTTGTCCAAAGGACGAAAAACATTTAACAGTTGCGTTTAGCTGGAAACATGTAAATAGCATAAAAATACTTAAATTACGGAAAAAAAAGAGGAACTAGCAATTATACAACATTAAAAAGGGTGAAAAGCTCTTGAAACTATTGCAACAGGAAATAAGAATCGAATTCGGTTCGAAAGACACACTTACACATTCTCTCTCTCTCTTTCACACACTCATACACTCCACACACACACACACTCACGCACACACATACACACACACTCTCTCTCACATACCCACCCACCCAACCACTAACACACAAACCATTAAAAGTTTGAGTTTTACGTACAAGTTTGAATTTGAGTTTGAAAAGTTTGAGTTTTACGTACAAGTTTGAGTTTGAGTTTGAAAAGTTTGAGTTTGAGTAAATACGCTTAGAACAACGATAAAAAGCTCGACTTTCAAACTGTTAATTGTTTCGACAGGGATCCGGATGATGTCGGAATGAGAACTTCCTACACATTGTAGTTATAAAAAAGGCATGCAAAATGAATTAAATAAACAAACATTAAAACTCATTAAGAAATTAATGACCTTTAACAGTTATGATCATGAATTTTATTGCGGCTAGGTAAAGATAAAAATGATTCTCCGCTTGTGCTATCTGGTTTTGTAATGACTCCTTTTACAGTAAAATCTTGTGATACTCATTGTTTTCAACCAGGGATAATTTCTTTAACACTCTTTTTAAATTGATTTTTCTTCCTTTTGGCAATTCCATTTAAATCTTCTGCGTGGCTAAGTAGCAGTGAAACACTGATATTCCTTGACTTCTAGCCACGTTTATCACAAAAATAAATAAATAAAAAACAAAGTCTGCCAAGTCTCCAATTAACTGCTTAGAATTTGGTGATGTATCGCCAATATTAATTTTTGCCGCCATGCAGTCTGAATAGGATCCAACCCATGTCTGTCCTTCTGGGTGTTAAGGACATGATCAACAATATCGAGGATAAATCATAACCTAGGGGGAACGATCCTGTCACACTTAAATTCCAATACGTGTTAGGAGTTCCTCCTTCTTACACGAGGGACAGTAAGATCTTTACACAAAGAATCAATCTTTGAATGCGACTCCCGAATGAGAAACCCTTTGTGCAATCACACCATTTATACAGACTGTATTTAGCGTTACTCCCACATGCGCGTTGAAATCTAATAATTTGCACATTCTAGCATGTTGTACCTTTCCTCCGAATTCGTCATTTTTTGCTTGCCATTTTTTTGGTATTGTAATTTCAATGACTGTTAGTATACTTAGAGATATGAGTTAACTGAAAATGGTGAATAATTTTGTTTTAATTGTCTTAAATTGCTAAAAGGTTTGGTGCTTTGTTAAGAAATCCTTTAGTCTATAGAGTGGATAGAAAATCTTCGCTTAGTGCTTGTTCGCGAATCCGGTTCTGTCGCATGAAAATTTATATGTAGGGATTCCAATTAGTTTTGCCGCATATTGAAAGCTACTTTTTATTGGTCACAATAATATCATAAATATTGGAGAAATGATGTTTGTGAGCATAAAATAAGTATCTTACGTACAGAAGTTGATTCTATGTTTACGGAAAATCTCTTCCTTGATGTTTCTTTTATATTGTTGATAAACAGTTGATATTCTTGTCGTATTGGAACACGAATACTAATTATCATCAAAGATTCATACATCCTTCGAGCTTCCTAAATATGGAAGGAATATAAAATATATGTTATTATATGCAAATACAAACACTTACATATACACTTACGATCATTGACATATGGCTGATAAATTTATTAAAGTATCGGAAAAATAAAATGAAAAGAATATCGGTATTGAATCAGACACAAATGTTACGCAATTAATGCAAAATAGTACTAAGATTAATAAAAATTATGTAAAATTGAATAGACATATTTCCGACAAAAATTATTTCCGAATGACTTGTTGAAGTTATCTGAGATCATGAATCGAATATTGCTCAAAGTTTACTTTTATACATTTAATAATGAACGCAACGTTTAAAATGAAGACATGACAAAGTAAATATGCACATCATAAAACATATTCTCTTAAAACATAAGAAAGAAGATGTCTCAAATAATTGCACATCAAACTTCTAAAAGTGACATAAATTTACACGTTTAATTCCAAAATACACTTTATCAAACCTTTCCCCTATTATACGTACATATTAAAATTGAAAACTATGACATATAAATGCAAAATCGCACTTTTTATAATGATATATACTGAAGTCTTATTGCGTGTTACATTTCAACATAAAATTCTAAATAATATTTCGTGTGCCTATTTCAAAGAATTTTTTTTATGCAGTGACAATTGTTTTAAAAATAAGGTTATGCAAGCTTGGTAACAATATCGTTTCACTGAAGCATTTTAGCAGATAGATCATTATCTGCTAATTATCGAAGTATTAACTGTATTTTCAAATATATTGTAAAATCAGTTCCTCAGTTACTCGATAGATGGCACCATGAATTAGCGTTATGTGATAGCTCACGCAGTGCCCCCCAAAACTAAAAAACAAACAAACGGGAAGCGTTTAGTTATCGCGCTTCTCTGTTCTTCTTCGCCTTTTTTCTTCTCTCGATGATGTAGCTGAACTCCGAACTCCAGCGCGCGTTCTTATGCCCATCGCCGATATACGATACAATTGGGCTGCTATCTATTTTTCTCCAGGGAACTAATTGATCCAAAATCCTCTGTATATACTTATACTGTAAATAGTCTTTTTCATCTAATCACGAATAAAATAATGATTTGACTACAAGCTCATCATTGAGCTGGTAAATGCCGACACTGGACGTTCCCCCCCACCAGAAACCGAAGCACCAGGAGGTGTCTTGTCCTTAAGGTAAAAACAAGTTAGGATGTAATCATCTTAATAATTAAGAAATTAAAACGATAAGTGAGAGATCATTATTGTAAAAAAATCATTATTAAAAGGAAATTCAATCCCCATTAACGAAATGTATTATGAAACAAAAAACGGTTAAAAAACCAAAGTTATGTTTGAGAAGAAATCAAAATCAAATTCATAAAAAAACATGAATGGAAAAGAGAACAAAACAAACTTCAAGGAATCTATAATAACAAAAACTAATGTAGCTAGCATAAGTAAATATGTTATTAATAACATAAGATAAACAACAATATAAGAAAAGAATTTGCATTAAAATAGTATCACGTGTATGAATTTAAAAAACGTGATGTGTTCAGAATACACACAAAACTAAACTATTAACATTAAAGTTAACATTAACATTAAAGTTTAATACTTGAAAATATTTATTCCCTTACTTGACAAAAACTTGCGTAAGAAAACATTGCGAACGCATACACATACATACATATACATACGATAGACAATAAGCTGAAAAATAAAATTAAGGTTATGCCAAAAAGAAAAGTATTGCAAAGCACTTAATAGAGTTGTTTTATTAGTGAAAACTACATAAGACGTGTTCTTACTTTATTCCGTATGTCGTTTGGCTTGTACCAAGAAAACTGCTTGTTAAACATTTGGTTTTTAAGAAGCTCAACGGAGAGAAATGCATATTCACCATATTCCATTCCAAGATCATAAGCATCCAGCAGTATAGAGCGAACCGTCTCACCGCAAGCTAATAATATGAATACTGAAAAATACAACCCAGTTGACTTTGTTAAAATATATTTGAGTTTAAAGATGGATATAAAAAGGTTTAGAAAAAAAAGCATTTGTTTTTTGGGTTTGGATGTTATTTTTTGTAATAAGTCACACATGAGCGCATATTTCTCAGGGATGCAAAATTGTTTGAAGAAATTGCATTAGCTTTTTGATTTATTGGTTTTATTAACATTAGCACTAGAAGCAACGTGAGGGCTATTGGCGTCGGACCTTGTTATTTTGAATCTCGGTCAAGAGACGAGGAAGCACCTGATATAGCATCTCCATCCTAACTTCCGCACTTCGCTAATTGGGAGGACTTTGAACCTCAACAGATTTAACTTGCTCCGGCTTCATGGTGGGTTTTTAATGGCATCACAGGCTCGAACCCTCGACACGACGAAAACCACCGACCACGAGTCCACTGGCATTACCACTACAATTGCATAAGCAAATAGGAATACTTTCTAAATCGATAAAAGTGTCTTGATAATAAGATACCAAGCATTAACAAAATATTATCACATCTTTTTTCCACACCAGAATAAATGTGAGGGTGCGACAGAATGGAATAGTTCGTATAACATGCTGTAATTTCTTCCAGTACTTGTGATAACTGGTTTGGCTGGTACTCACATTCTGATTATTACTCGGGTTATACCCACACAAACTCTTAAGGCAATACTATTAAGTCTTCCCCCTCTGCCAATATCGACAAAACTGGTAAAAGTGTTGACGTTCCTTATTTAGCATTGTACACTGGTGTGCAAAAATTATGGACAAGATGATTTTTTCAATATAAAGTTGTGCAAAAGCTTTCTAAATCAACACAAATGATATCATAATATTCTCAAGACGTAAGAACATGAGTAATATAAGCAAAACTTAACAAAAATGAAATAAAAAGCATTAAAAGGAACTTTATTAAAAAAGTAATTTGAAGCGCAATGCGACTGAAGGCCGAAACATCCATGTGACAGGTGTCTAGCCAGAAACATCCTGCCTTTTAATGGAGGATGCGATCTCCCCTGACTGCTATACAAATTTCACATCGTCTGGCCATACTGAGTATGAGGCTGTAAAAGATTTGTGGAGGAATTGCAGCCCATTCGTCTTGTACAGCCAATCGAAGCTCAGGAATCTTACTGGCGTTAAGTTACATGCTGCCAAGTGTTTTCCTAGAAAGTCCCATACATGCTCGATGGAATTTAGATCCCGAGACCTTACCATGCGTTCAATCCATGCGTTCAATATCATCACCGTCGAGCAGCTATTCGACAGCTAAAGTGCTATGAGCTGGCGCATTGTCGTCCCTGATAAGGATCTGAGAACCCAAAGCGCCTCTCGTTACAATAGCGAAGGAGAATCTCGTTACAATAGCGGACACGGTGATGGAACCTTTTTTGAAGATGTGAAGATCGGTACGGCAACCAAGCATGGTGCCTCCCCAAACGAGAACGCCGCGACCTCCAAATGGGCCTCTTTTGATGATGTTGGAGGGGCTATTACGGGTTACCTGCTCACTACAGATATATATGCGTCAAGAATCGCTACTCAAACTAAACCAGCTCTCATCCTTAAAGAGTACTTGACTCCATTAATTATCTGTTCAATTGTGTTGTTCCCGGCACCTCAGAAAACACTTTCTCTGATGAGTAGGCGTTAAAGGCATACACCATACAGGTAATAGTGCAAACAGATCACCATAGTGAAGCCTCCTGGCTACGGAAAAACGTGATATCTGTCGACCTGTGCCGTGTGTCTAGCGATTTTTCCCATTGTCAACTGCCTGTTCCATGTGGCCTGTAGGACAATATACCAGTCGTCTGCAGGTGTAAATGCACGTGAAGGACCACTGCTGAACCGTCGGATAGCTGTTACTGAAGTTAGCAATTCTATACTAAGTCTTCAAACGATGCTGTGAGCAATCCCAAATCCAGCAGCCATACTTGTCACACTTCGACCTACCATTATCTTTCCAATGATTCGATCTTGGGTAAAATTCCCCGGATATCGTCTAACAGATTGATGGTTCGTCATTTCTCACTAATGCGGCAACTTAACGTCGTTTAAACTGACATATGCCGAGCAATTGCTTTCCCAGAAAATCTGAGCGTACACGACCGGCGTGCTTTATCCCGCTCCTACACTCCCGCATTACGTCTAGCTACATATCTGCGCATGTGTTTCCGTACCTCACCCAAGTTAATCTCCTGATTGGTTGTTCAGTCCACTCTGCCTCTTCGCCATAACAAAGTAATACTATATTTGACAAACTAACAATTATTTGTAAAGTAGGAGCCAATAGTCTATTTAGAAGGAAAATCGGAATATATATATATATATATATATATATATATATATATATATATATAGACTGTTATAATAAAATATAAGCATTAATAGCTTCCTAATTATTAAATAGGAAGATAGCTATAAATTGATTAATACAACAATTTAAGACCCGTCTGAATTACTGACAATAATATTAATTATATCCAGCTGTGATGAGATAATATCTATAATTATATTTGTTCCTTTTTTGAACGAATGCACAGTTTTGTTTAGATGTAATTTTTATTTTATTGAAATCAGTGCTCTTGGTCTTCCTTATGTTATTCTTTACAAAATTATTTTATTTTGTGACGTTAGCTCCCTTTTTTTGGAAATTTGTATGGCTATTTAAAATAGAGTTATTTATACATATTAACATCTTAGAAGTTATTAATGTCTCTTTTACGTGAATTTAATATTAATTAATCTCTTAGGGTTGTTATTAGTAGTATTATTTAATGATTTTAAAACAAATCTTTATTCTCAATCCTAGTTTGATTGAATTTGTATTTTTTTTAACGGATTGCTTATGAAATCAATTTATTAAAATTTCCTTTTAAAAAGATGATGAAAATTCAGCTTGTTTCTGAACTCAGAATACTTGAACAACTGAAGGAAACTGTAACAAAAATTCAATAACATATTCATACATCAAAAGTGTAGACAACATATTGTATATAAGAAACGTAATATGCAAATTACTTGAAAATTTGGATGAAATGGTTTTAGAGAACTGAAAATACACAATCTGACACGAGAAGTACTTTGGTTCCTTGAAAGAATAAAATTTACTTTTTGTGTTTTACAAATCTCAATAGATGAAATAACGTTCTCTGCTAGCTTTCTGAAGCAAACAGAAAAGTGTTTTACAAGAAAAAAATGAATAATTGTCGATTTCATATTCAAATATTACTTTTTTTTTTAGGTTTGCAATTTTTGAGCCCAATGTTGTACCCCTCATTTGATGAGAGAAATATTTTGCTAAAATTTGAATACTTTAAACATGAATATTTCATGACTTTATTTAAAATATGAATGTTTTATGCATATTGTGGCTTAAAAACTTTGACAGAGAAGAATCTTTTATTGAAAAATATGTTTCTTTTTTATTTAATTTTTTTTATTGTACAAGCATTTATTAAAATTTTTTGTTGAGACTTATTTTTTAAAAACTATTTATAATTTTGTAAAGTACTATCTTGGTATTTAGAAAGGTAAGAAATAAAAATTAAATTGCATAAATATTTCTTAAAGATAGTGGTTCTTTAATGTTGTAGTCATGTGATTATGATTTCATTTTTGTCAAGAATTACTCATTTTTTTTGTTTAAAATTATCATCATAATCAATTAATAATTTAATATTTAAAAAAAAATTAAAACACTCTCCTGATTAAAGGAATTTGGTTATTTTTCAAGAATACGCTCGGGCATGCTGTTACTTACAGATTTTATAATATATGAAAATATTTTATAAAAAGAAAAAATATGTTGATTACAAATAATAAAAAATGATTTGACTTTGTCTCAAAACTTTTTCCAAAATGTTATTAGATCATATTTGAATTTGAGAGGGAAGCCTTTTAGCTAAATTGGCAATCGGTTCTTCTTAAAAATTACACACACACACACACACACACACACAAACACGCACAAACAAACATGCACAAATGTAAACACTCATAACAAGTCACACGCAGAAACATAAAAAAAA
>BMAW01031503.1:55109-93710 GCA_019974015.1 Nephila pilipes | reverse complement strand
AGTTAATGTATGTTTTATGAACCCTGAAAGATAATTTTACCTTGTAACCTATTTGTAGAATTTAGGCAGAGAATAATTTAAGAAGTTTTCTATGGATTTAAATTTATCTAAACCAACTCACTAATTCCAAAGATTTAAGGATAAACATAAAAACACACACGCGCATGCACATATGTGAACACACACGACATTAAGCCATGCTATCTGATTGTATTATTTTTCCTGGTTTCTATTACCATGTAAATAAAATGGATCAGTAATAAGATTTATAAACTAGTAGAAATTACAGATGAATCTTAATAAACTGGTTACATTTGGCCTTATAGTTCCATTACATAGTATAGTGAGTAGTATAGTAGTAGTATATATAGTTGTATACTAGGTACATAGAGGAGAGAAAGGAGTAGTTATAAAGAAAATCCCATGTACAGTCCTTTGAGGATGAATATTTAATCTGACAATCTGTTATTCTAAATATTGAATGTTTTATTTTATTATACAAAAAAGTGAATCCTGAAAGGCAAAATAAACAAAAAAAATTTGAAATATACAAAAGCTCGGTTATATTTTCCCTCCATAGTCGAAATGAAAGAACATTTTTTTTAAAGATTTGGAATGAACTATTAAAATAGGAATAAAAATATTTTCAAAAATCCAATCAAAAAATCCACCTTCACATTTTTCGCCTTTGGTCTTTATTTCATTCAAAGAAGACAGGAAACTGCGATTGATTTGAGGACATAATATAAATCTAATTGATTAATAGCGTTAAACGAAGCCAAAATAATGGTGAAGGGTTTTGGCATCCGTGATATTTGTTAAGACTCGTAATATTCAGCTAATGCTTTTATGCACTTTATTTTCTACTTCCCAAAAATAGAAGAAGATGAGACCGTTTTACACAGTAGAAATATAATGATAACGATCTGAAGATCTTAATTATTGAAGCATCAATTCAGTTCGCAAAATATAACATACGTGTAGTTAGCGTGGTATTTTTTCCAGCATGTAAAAAAAATACTAGTTACCAGATTCTGATAAAATAACATTGGCATATAAAATATGAAAAATAGTTCATAAGTACGCACCAATTGACAATTGTAATTTTAAATTGAAAATTTCTTCTCCATATATTGTACCATATACAATTTGACCAAGTTGTAGACTCGAGAAATCCTAGAAGATGAATTATTCAAGATAAACCAACAGGTTTTTAAAGTGTCACATGTACATTTCATGTTTTATTAAACTTTCCTTCCTATATATAAATATTCAGAATCCCGTGGTCTAGACTACTTCCAATATTTAAGCAAGTAGTATTTATAAAATATTAATTAGAAACCATGTATCATTCAATATGAGTTCCATCGTCTAAACTCATGAACTTTTAATAGGACTGGCAATTTCCAAAATGATTCGATGAAAATAAGGTTTCTTGTACACCCTCTAAGTCTTAGATACATTATCTAATATCTCACACGAAGTCCATAGTATGAAGCTGGGACTGCATAGAGTTGGTAAAATTCTTGAATGCGAAATCTTTCTATTATTAAAATGATAAAATGTTTGAAATGGGATATGAGAAATGAGAATACATAAACTTTCAAAATTGTACCTCCAGCAAGTACATTGAATTTTTTTTGTTTACACAGCGAAATGATAGTCAAAAATATTGTTCATACTAATCTCATAATTTACAAAAAAGATCTTGGCTAAGGATCCCTCCTGACTCTAAAACTTCTCCACTTAGATAATTTTAATTAATCTGCAAATTCTTTATTTTAATAAAAGCACTCAAACCCTTCTGAACCCACTGAACTCATTCCTCCCAGAAGCTCCACCTCTGAGAAGAACGACACACCACCAACCAAAAAGAATGCCCAAACTCATCCGTACCAAGAATCTCAAATTTTCCATCCAAACCCCACCTGCCCCTCACCCTTTCTTTCACTATTAAAACAAGAGTCACAAAGTTTGACTGCTGACGTTTTTTTACGCCATTGGTTCCTCTCTCTCTCCACCCTTCTCCAAACCACCTCTTCTACACAGACAGTTGTCTGCAGAGGTATCAAATAATTATTAAAAAGAAATAATTTTATTCTGGATGAAAAGCAATTTTTCATCTGTTAAACAGGATTTTGATGGATTTTTTTCTTAACTCTAGAACACTGGTGGGTAATTTTGCGTGTGGTCTTCTCTTGTTGGTTCTTTTTTCAGCTCCACTCAGGCATTGATTTCTTGAGGGCTTGAGGCCCCTCAGGAAGACAGCACGCCAGTTATTTGATTTTCTGTCTACTACCATTTGGTCTGCTTGTGAATGTAGAATCACGGAAAGTTGTTAGTACATGATCTCTTTTAAATTATGAATTTTAATGTAAACCCAGCATGCCTTTATTTTTAAATTGTAAAAGGTCGCAAGGTGTTATTTCGATTCTTATTTGCACAAAATAATATGTCACAAACGATTTCTCTTAAACTGACGGTGTTAAAACGAAACTTATTCAACTGGAAGACAGTGGTTAAGTTAACGCTGGAATCAGATTAATAGTACGAAGATGCTTATCCAGACTCTGACATAAAATAGGATTAATTTGACTAGTGATCATTCTCAGATATGCTGAAACAACGGTAAGAGGCTGGACAAAGTAAAGAAAATGACTTACAACTGGAAGAAAACAGTAAAACATCAAATGATTTCAAGATGTTAATGGGCATCAGTATTTTGAGATGTTTGACTAACAAAATGAACAAAAAGAAGGAGTGGTATATATATATATATATATATATATATATATATATATATATATATATACGAAAATAATGCGGAGAGCACCGGAATTTATGTCCTTCCGTATAGACATGCAATTGTATTGGTAAATAATAATTATGTAAATTTATTTTGCAATTGATTATATTTAAAACCGACAATAACGTAATATTAGCAAATAAAACGAATTTTACCTGAGCTGGTAAATTTTACGTACCTCTAGTGATAGCGGCATATATAAACGTGCTAGTGTTCTAGGAGTTTGGACTGCGTTGCAGTCAGAGTGCCCGTTGCTACAGCAAGGTCGATTGACCTTGAGTGATAGAGATGGTTTTAATCCTCGAAGAATCGGTCGACTCTTGTCAGGTCTCTTTTTTATATTGCTCTTATCTACTATGTTTAAAGAAATGTTCCTGTATGGCTAGTTATTAAAACATTTTAACTTCTGACGTTCTTGTTGAAGATAGTCTTTGCATGCTTTCTTTTTAGATATTAGACACTACGGTTTGTCTTCCATACACTGGAACTCTTTCCTCCGCAAAATTTCATCCCACCCCCGCCTCCCTAGAAAAAACATGTTGCGTTGATTTTGTATCCAAACGATATTCTGCAGAAAAACAAATTACAGATACTATTGAAAAATGTAGAAAATATGAAAGGTTAAGAAATGATGCCATTCTTTTAAGCAAAGTTGAGACAATCTTCCCTCATTATTAAACTCCACTGCAATCTTAAAACCTAATCAAAAAGTCAACAACTGCAAAACTCCAGTTGAAAATACGTAAGAGAAGGAAAACACACTTTATTATCTGTCAAAAAATACGCAAGATCGCTATCTCTCGAATTCCTCTTAACTCAATATGTTCTAGGTTATGCTCAAATAATAAAGTCTTAACTTTCCACATCACTCATTAAGATTCAAGTACTTTTCTATTATAGAAGATTTGACTCCTATTATTCTGATCAGGAGCCACTGCCTACTACTTTCAATATCAATATTAATTATGATGATTCACTCTAATCTAGAATTATCTATCGGAATATCGTTATCATCTATCTCACTTTTGTTTCTTATAATTTTTTTGCTTATATATCACTATCTGTATCTTAATTCGCTATGTTTCTTTACCTCATCACGATTCAAATTTCCAAAGAGTTCCCGAGGTTAGCTAAGAAAAAAATCGTGAATAGCCTAACATCACTAAGTGACAAAGAAAATTCGGTATAGAATACAATGACTATTAATTCGGAAACTGTGACTTCTTTGTTAATGCCAGTGATGGCTGCATTTATTACACTTCTTGACTGAGTAAGTGGTACGCCGATGAGGTTTGTAATATCCCCAATAAGCCCTACAACGCTAACGGAGACTGCTTAACTTAATATGCATCTACATTGTTATAATAGTTTTCACTCTGAGATCGAGTATTAAGTACATCTGCAAATGCTTAAGATCCAAAATGCTAACTTCCTGCAAGAAAATAAGATTACGGTTTTGTTACCCTTTAAATCATAAAATGGCCTACAGAAAGTACAATTACAACTTTCAAAGAAGATAAAGATGACTACAAACCCTAACTTTGCTCAGATTTAATTTTTCAGATACCTTTCCTCTATGAATAATGACTTCTTTCGGGATGAAAATGCGTGACCACATAACCTAGTGGTCAAGGTCACGGGTTCGTAGACGGCGTTGTTGTCATCGAGCTGTGGATTCGAGCCTTGATGCCAATAAAGACTCGTTATAGAGGGAACGATGCACGTTAAATATAATTAAGTTTTCAAATCCTCCCGTTGACTGGTATATAAGTGAAAAAAGGGAAGTGGCAGCTCCCTCTCAAATCAAATAACTTAATGCGACGCTAGGAGGAATACAGGGTTGTCACAAAAGAAAGGAAAAAACAAACCTTTTCCTCCCGAAAGAACCAATCCCTTTCTTGAACATTAAGTATGTACCTTAGAGGTCTTTCAACTGTAAATTCAAAGAGTCCAAGACGGACCATCCTAAGTTAAAACCCACTGTTCCATAATCTTGGGGACCACGTATCACATGCTATATTAAAGAGGAGTTTCCTTCACAACCAGTGGATACTAAGCATTCACAAAAGATCAAATTGTGATGCATAATATCTACACAATCCGTATAGTGGCACACAGTGCTGCTAAAGAGGCTATTTGATTGTATATTGCAGAAGTAGTACAAGTCAAGATTAATATTTCGATTAAAAAGTAACCCGCAATTAGAAAAGTAGTATCCTGATGCAAATGTATCTTTATATGGTATGAAGCTCTAATGTAAAAAATGTGATTTTTGTAAAAATAAAAGATATTTTGAAAGTCTTCCATGACCTCTAAAAATATGGTAAAATATATCTGTAATGATGGTAAAGAACAATGCTCAAGAAACAGTCTCTACCAACAAAACTCAGTAAACTGAAATCTTCATTAAATTGTATCATGAAAAATTAGCACCAATTAAAAAACTACATCTCAAAAATTTTAGCTTTCGTTGAGGATGAAACTCGCTTTTTTCCGAGATTTATCGTGTTGGAATCTTAATGTGGCTGCAATGGTCTAGTGATCAAGATCGCGAACTTTCAGCCACCTTCGTATTGTGGATTCAAACCCTGATGCCACAAAAGACCATTGTGCAGTGAGGCCGATGCAAGTTAAATCTATCGAATCTTAAGTCTTGCGTTGACGTGGTGAGGAAGTTTGGAGAAGGAGGAGCCAACTCAGGTGTCATTCTCGTCACTTGACTGTGTTTAATATTACGAAATACGTCGCCAAAAGTCCTCGTGTTGCTTCTAAATGCTATGTTAATAAATAAATAAAAGCCGTTGATAAAATACTGAGTTAAATATATTTTAGCAAACTTAGTAATATAATATTATAACTTAAGAAAACTCAATGTAATTATTATAATAACAATATATTATAATGTCAATGTTTTGAATTTGAAACCATGTATCCTTGATTTTATGCCCACGCATTTTTGTAGCCGCCATTTTCTCAAAACAAAACATATTAGCACATATTAATAAATCAATCATAGAAAGAATCACCGTGTCGAAAAAAAGTGCTGTTGTACTTTAAATGGACACGAGCTTCAAAGTAAAATAGAGGTGAGTTTTGAAAGGTGTTAAAATTGAGACAATAGTTCATTTGTAGATGTCGTTGGTTGATCACGACTCAAAACTGTTACGTCTCACAATTAAACCTTTTGTCTCTCGATTGTGACATCAATAAATATCAAGAATCATTTCAAAAATTGACGTGTTTGTTAATGATGGAGATTTAGTAGAACAATGAGATTCAACTAGCTGAACTGTGCAGCAAGCCTTTCGTTTCGAGGTTAAGAAAGTGAGATACTAGCTCAAGTTTAGTTGTCTTCAACTAATCATTTTTCAAAATTAGATCAGAGTAAGGATCAGACCCTTCGTATCTGGCAACTAAGGCTGGACATTTCTTCACGTAATAGGGTAAAAAATAGTATTACTTTTTTGGAACCTATTCAGTATAAAGCGCTATTAGTTTTGTCACTTTTTAGAATGCTTATATATCTTACAACTTTCTTGAGTGATTTAAATTTGAAACTTTTTTTATATTGTAAAAAGTATTGCGGTAGTGGAACATAATCCAGAATTAATGAAGGATTGAAATATAAGATGAAATTGATGTAGTAGAAAAAAATTAAAAAAATAATATACTAATGTAGTATATTAAAAAAGTAATAGGCTATACGAACACATATGCTGTGAAAGTGATAGAATATAAAAGCATATATTCTGAAAATAATAAAATTTCGGAACATATAATCTAAAAGTAATTCAACATTGGAGCCTATTACTGAAAAGTAGCCTTTGGATAGACCTCTATTGCAGTATTTGTGATGTCTTTAGGCTGGAAGGTGTGTCGTACCCTAAGGGGTAAGGAGGAAAAAATTTCCATTCGAACGTTAAAACGAAACAGCGAAATTTCGAGGAGATATTTCATTCACAATACAGAATGTAGCTTATAAGTTATGTATGTATGTTGCTGTGATACTACTTAAATCAGATTTTCTATCTGTGTAAGAAACTGAAATAAGTGAAAGTTTGATCTATATTAGGCATGGATAATTGCGTTGCAGTATCTAAATTTCGTTACACTTTTGAAGTCTTTCTAAGACATATATGATTATATAAAGGCATTTGAATTTCTTCGTATCAAATTGTAAGTAATTTTGATAAGTATGCGTAGAATATCTTTAGTCTTAAAACGTACTGTAAAAAAATGTTTTGTTCAGTATAGTATCAGTTATTTCAATGTGAGAAATAATAAATATATTCCTAAATATTTCTTCGCAGTGGGTTCCAGATAGTCGCAAAAGTCCACAGTGTAATGCATTTAATTGATTCTTCCTTATATAACATCTTTGTCAATACGATTAGAAGCACATTTTTAGGGCTTTTAATCAGCGTTTGAGGCATGGTGTATATTAAAAAAAACACGAAAAGAGTATGAAATAATGCATTGAATACCATGCATGCTTTGAATGCAAAACCTATGATTGTATATTTACTGGCATACAATAAAGTAAGAATATAAAATGTCATTGCTACATTTTTCTGGAAATGGTAAATTTCATAATGTAATAATTTAAATTATTTAACTCATTTGCTAATATGGAAAATACTGCCTCATAAATGATACATATATTCAATTGAATGTGGACCTGCAGCATTTGAAGCTTCTAGGACAGTGTCCTTAATATATGTCTTTTTCTTGAGAAGCATTATAAAGAAAATGATTCGTTTTAAACCGTTTTGTATTTATCTCATAATAGCGTGATTAGTTCCATCATAAAACTTTACCCAAATCTATTGAGAAGTCCAAGAAATCTTGTGCTCAAAGTATATTAAGTTTCATACACGCAAAAGGGTACTTAATCGAAAACAATTTATGATATTAAAATACGTCATTGGTTCGTATTTAACATCCAGAGATACACATTTCTTAAAGGGATTTGAAAATTTTTGATCTACGATAGAATATTATATTTCTAATACAATGTTTCTCTGAAACGTACCTTTCATTTAAAATTCAAGTTTCTTTTCAAATTTAGTTATTTTGAATGTTTTTTTTTGTTAGATTTTCAAAACAAAAAAA
The DNA here is from genome assembly GCA_019974015.1 of Nephila pilipes. NCBI lineage: Eukaryota > Metazoa > Arthropoda > Arachnida > Araneae > Nephilidae > Nephila > Nephila pilipes. The sequence goes on along the minus strand of BMAW01031503.1, from coordinate 85,792 downwards.
CTTGAATGCTATAATTATCAGGAAAAAATTTAACATGCGCTTATATGTGTGGTAGGAACGCTATGTTATTTACGCAATTTGGAATAAGTTCTGAGCATATATGAACAGAGAGTAACGAAGTCCTACAGCTTTAATTTTAGTTTTTTTTTAGTTTAGTTTTTATTAACGTCGCGCTAGAAGCAACACGAGGGCTATTGGTGACGGACCTCGTAATTTTGAACCATGGTCAAGTGACGAGGACGACACCTGAGCTGGCACCCCCCTCTCCTCGAAGTCCTACAGCACTGATTCATCTCTAAACTTCTTTTGTAAATCGAATTCCTCCTTTTGCAATTGAATAATTTTACTATGAAAATCTAAGCAATGATGTAATCACTACAACCCTTTTTCAAGTTAATTTATTTTCATACTTTTGAAATTTGAATATTACATTAAAATTTGAATATTACTTGCCTTTCTAGTCTTGGAATAATATCGGGTTGATCGAAAAGTTTTCAGCCATAAAATATACATGAACGCGAAATGCTGTTATGCCATTTTAAAGTGACAGTTTCGCTCATGGCGTTTAGCATTTGAATAAGCAAGAAGAGACATAAATTGCTGCGTAAAAAGTTTTGAGAAAAATATAATTTTCGTTTACCTAGTAGAGAAAAATATAAATTTCGTTTTCGTTTACCACATTGAATAAACGTTTCAAGAATACAATCTGTTACGAGTTGTGCAGCAAGCTCAGTACATTCAAATGCCTCCAAAATATGTGAACTCTTGGGCGATGACACTATCTCTTACGTTTCATTGAAAGTCTGGTATCATAAATTCAAAAGATGCGATATTAACTCAGAGAAACCCCTAGCTCCTCTAAACGACCAGTTTCCATTGTTGCCTATGGTCTGCTCAAAAAGATTCTTATGGAGCAAAGATTATTACTCAGAGAGATTATTATGATTCTTACGAACAAAACATGAGAATTTACAACTTAATATAGAATTATATAATTAACAATTGTTTTGGATAATAGAATGCTTTGATTTATCATACAAATTCAAAAGTTGAATAATTCCTATAAGTTGATAGATAACAGTAATTGTAGCCAGGTAAATACTTGAAGCGGAAATTTACTTCAGGACCCGAGAAACTTAACAATTTCTTGATCGCATGATTTCGCGCGAAAAAAAAGAATAGGTTTATTGTGGGAATACTGCTTCCTCTAGTAGATAGGGCATTCTTATTATGCCTTCTGATTTCTATTTATTTTCCTTTCTACTTTCACAGACCAATTTTCACTTCATATGAGAAGGTAAAAAAAAGGAGACCAGTGACTTATAGGACTTCAAATCACCTTACTTTTCCTGCAGAGCGCATTGAAAAATTACTTTAAGGCTCCCGTCTACCGGCCGTTTTGATTTCGTGGATGTAATGTTAATCCTATGGAATTTTGACTTCCGTTCTCAATGTTTCACTTTTTGGTCTATTTGAATGCAATAAAGTGCACCTGAAAGAGCAAAAAATAATGAAGGCTTCTGCGAAATTATTTTTACCACCAATTCTTAAAAATATTTTTACTCCTATTTTAATGATTCGTTTGTGAGTTTTCCGGTCTTTAAAAATATTTTAAGATATTTTAAAAAAATCTGAGAAAAAAAGGAATTCCGCACAAGCCTTTATTAGTTGTTGCTCTTTCAGATACACTTTATTGCATTCAAATAGATCAAATAATAAAGTTTTCAGAGCGAAAGTCAAAATTCCTTAGGGTTAACATTAAGCTGACGAAATCAAAATGGCAAATAGGTGGGAGTCTTAATGTATGCAGAAGAATGTTGATTGAAGAATGTGTGTGTATGTATATATATAGGTGGTTGTGGTGTCTTTAAAGGCCTAAAAAGAGTCCACTTGGCTTCTGGATCTAGGGTTTGTGGTCTTATAGCCGGATTCTGTGATGATTTAGACTTTTGTGTTAATAGATAAGGCAGCATTTGGAATTATCCTATTTATTTACAAGTAGTTGAATTAATGACGCGTACAAAGTTTCTATTTTCAAAGACATTTCTATTTAGGGAGATAGCTCTTCAAATACTGTTGATAGCAATTTTTACCCATTCTGGTGTTTGGAGTAGGACATTTCAACTGATCATAGCGCTGCTGAGGGAAGAGGGCTGACGGGCTAAATGTGGAAGATAGAGGAGAAGAGAAGAGTTTGAGAGGAGAGGCAGAGAGCGATGTTCACTGCGGTTTTGATTTAATATAGAGGATGCTGCATGAGCTAACTAATGATGTCGATTCGTTGTGCCATCTATCCATCAAATGAGGAACTAGTTTTACAATATTACTGAAAATACAATTAATAAATTGATAATTAACTGGAAAATCCTACACACACAAGCACAAATTTCAAGCAGATTTCAAGGGTATCAAGGTTTAGCATTTTAGAATTTTTACAGTTTCCAGAAGAAAAGGAAACAATTAATTTTCGTTTATATTCGCTGAATAAAATTTGAATCTTTATTCGCTTTTTATATATATTTTATACATACATACAAAATTTAATTAATATCATTATAATAATGCTATCATATGTGAGGATACATTGTCGTATGAAGATGTGATGCTACACCTAATCAGTAATCGAATATGAAGTTTCTTTGTCATTTTGGACATAAAAAATAACGGTTTTCCGATTAAATATTCATACAATGAAGTCCATTTAGCCAGTGTTTTCGTAATTTAAATAATTTTATAAGAGATATCTTTTCGGTTATTATTATATAATTACAATTTATCCAACAAAATAGTTTAGTTTGAAAACCAAAATAAATAAATAAATAAATAAATAAATAAAAACCCTGAACGAGAAAATTGTATTGCATAGTAATAGAAATCACAACAGTTTTGATAAACACTGGAGTCTAGTAACAATAAAAGGTATGAAAAAAAGTAAAATGTAGTAAATTAGCTCAAAAATAAAATTTTTATCTATAAAACAATATTCATTCAGAATTTTATATAACAGCATCAGTTACATTGACTTGAAAATTATTTTTATTAGAGTGCATCTAATATGAAGAGAGTGTATATGTGTTAGAGAGAGAGACACACACACACAAAACATTTATTCATTTTTTTTTTCGTAGAATGTGTTTTTTTATATTTTGAATATCAATCTTTTCAGCAATACTATTTATGGAGCTTTATGTACTGAACCGAAATATGAAGTTCGAAATATCACGGAAATAGGAAATTCAAAGTATGTTACTTTGAAGCATGTTGTTCAGGAAATCGAAATAATGGAATATAAAGTAGGTATTGGTGCTTTGGTGGAATTATTGATCCTAATGTCCGTGTTGAAAAGTCATAAAAGTTTGAATATTAGTAATTAATGTCAATGATATTGAAGCTTCAGAACATATTACTTTACAATTAATAGTTCAAAAAATGTGTTTTAGAAATTGGCAGATAATAATTAACAATGATATCACTAGATTCTACTATTTAGTCTATTGCAGTATTTTGGAAAAACTATATTCTTTAGAATTTCAATTTGTTAATGTCAAATAGATATTTATGGATTTTATTTCTAGAAATAACATATCAAGTATACATATCTAGGCAGTTGATTTTTCTAGATTTACTCATCAAGTAACTGTAGTTTGATACTTTAGAACTTCACAATCCTTTGTTACAGACCTCGAAAAACCTTTTTGCTTAAGAGCGATTTGCTGTTGGACATGACATTGGATCCTTACTTTTCCATCCTTTGGATTCCTTCTTATTCTTCGCTTTTAACCATTTCATGAGAGGCTTAAAATATTCTAGCATAGCAGAAACATCCAAATTATGAACCTTATTATTGGAAATTATTCCCAGTATTTTTTTTCCATCTTTTGATTTCCCTAAGCGTAGAAATTCCCTGAAAAAATTTGCAAAATTAAAAAAAAAAATTTTTTTTTGAAAGAAAATAAATCAAGCAATTTGAATAAAAGAACGGAATAAAAATTTCCCCCTCCAAATCGATAATTTAGCTAATCATTCTTAAATTTTATCTTCAGCATTTATGCTTCTTGACTTGGTGCAGTCATATTTTTTCGCGAATATTAAATCACATAATTACAAAAAAAGATAGATAAGTTTTCGTTTGAAAAATTGTCATTAAATTATAAGCACGTAAAATTAGGTACATTATTAAGTAATTACCTTTGCTCAACTTTTTTAAAATGAAATTTATTAATGAATTTTGATATAAATTTTTATTTCAACTTTAAATTTTAACAATCATATTAAATACATACACGAATACTTGTTTAATTATTGCACATTTATTAGAGCAAATGTAAAATTATTATATTTATTAAAATGCTATATATCAGTTTATCGCAATATAAGAGAAGTAAATAATCATAATTATTAGCAATGAAAAACTCAATAATTGATGAAAAACTGTTTTTTTTTAACAAAAAGAAGTTTTTAACTGAAGGAACTTCACTTAAGCATTCCTGAAAATGCTTCTCATTAATAACCATTATTTATATTTCAACTCTTTCAACGAAATTTTGTGTTCTCGAAACAAAAATTGAATTGTGTATAATTCTGAAATATTTAATAGAAAAAGTTAAGAAAATGATGAAAAATGTTACAAACACTTACTTCAACAATTTTCCGGCCTTCTTCTTTTTGTAAATATTACATTTGTGCAGTGGTCCTTTGTGACCTGCTTCCTTGCAAAGTATTTGATGTATTTGAAACTGCAGAATATTTGCGTAGAAATACCTATAAAATCAACATATGGGAACGCATTTAATATTTGGCTTTGTTATTAGAGTATAAATTAATTCTTTTAATTTGTAAAAATATATATTTTTTAGATATATTAAGTTATTATAACCTTTGCATTTCAACTGAATTATAGTTAATATTGTTAAATGGTTACTTTAAAATAAGAAAAAATACCGCAAAACGTTTAATAAATTTTGTAATGTAATCGGCACCGGAAAAGATTTAAGAAAAATCAAATATTCCATTTGTTATATTAATTTTGATTAGTATAATATACTTTTAACTCAGTGATGAGGGGGGAGGGTTAGATTTCGGATTTTAATGACATGCTTCAAATAAACTATACTTTCCGTAGATATTCAATATGGGATGCGCGACATTCTAGTTATTACTCTTCTCGTCTGTCATCTTAATTATTACTCTAATCATAAGATCCGAATTTCCTCACAAGTTCAAGGCCAGAACAAAGTAATTAAAATAGTCAGTTATACAACCTCTGACAATAAAGTTCGGTGAATAGTCCTATAACATTAACATAGATGAAATATTAAGGAAAGTTACCTTACTGTCTTTCGAAATAGTCACCTCCCATAACTATGCAAAGCTGAGATGTGCCATACATGTCCAGGAAATTTTGCAAGAAGTCTTCTTTTCGGATTGAGTTCAAAAGCCTCGTCACATTTCGTTGAATGTCAGGAATATCGTCAAATCTCTTTCCTTTCAAAGCCAGTTTGAGCCGGAGGAATAGGAAGAAGTCTGTAGAATTGAGATCTGGCTTTTATGGTGGATGTTCAATTTGCACCCACCCAATTTTTTTTGCCAGGAACTGTTTGACGATATTGAATGTGTGAGGGCGAGCATTGTCATGAAAAAAAATGTTCCTTGTTGTGTGTACCGGGGTTGTGTCCTGCGTAGACGTATCATGAAACGAGTAAAAATTTCAATGTATTTTGCAGCCTTCATCGTCGTTCCCTCAGGGAGAAATTCCTTGTGGATAATGCCTTGATTATCAAAAAAGGTGATGAGTATCGTTTTGATGCGTGATTTTTCTGCTCTGACCTTTTCCCGTCAAGATGATGCAGGAGGACGCCATTCCATGCTTTGCCATTTCATTTCAGGGTCGTTCCTGAGACACCATGACTCATCTTCAATGACAACACAGTTCAAGAAATTTGGTGTCGCATCCGCCGTTTTGACAAAATAACGTGAAGCCTCTAAACGGGCCTGCTTTTGATCTTCAGTCAAGTAATGTGGCCCTTTTCTCATCCCTAAATTCTGGCTAACGATTTGTCGCACGGATTCACGGTTAATCTGCAGTTCATCAGCTATCATGCGCACAGTTAATCGACGATCTTTCATGAATAATTTCCTCACTTTCTCAATGTTTTCGTCACTGATGGAGGTCGTCTGGCTTCCGCTACGGGGGTTGTCAGCAACACTTTCCCGGCCTTCTCGGAAACGGGCGAACCACTCGTACACACACTTTATGGACAGTGCTTGAACTTCATAAACACGTACCAGCATCGCATGAGTTTCGATGTCTTGTCAAGCTTAAACCAAAGTTTTAAATTGGTCTTTTGTTCGCTCATTTCCTGTTCACAGTTAAGAAACAATGCAATAAACAAGCACTTAGTAAAATAAGTCTTACATGGAACATAAACGATGCTCAACTAAACAACGGTGGAGGCAAATGGTCAACAACTGTCGCTACCTAGGTTCGGCGTTTTGTTTCGCCAGTGTTGACAGATCGGCCGTTCAGACTTCATTCACCGAACTTTATTGTCAGAGGTTGTATTTCAAAACAGAGTTTATTAATCCTCCAATAAAGGAACGCTCTCCACAGTTAAATCACTATTAACAAGCTCTAACAACTTCTATAATCTATCAAAGAATAAGGTAACTGAAATTGTATGCGAATACCTCCTTCAATTGCTCCGACAGTGTTAGGTCTTATTCTCACCAAATTTGCTAAAATGTTTGAAGAATTCCGCGTACATCATGCTAACACCCTTCTTTTTAATATTACAATTTAATTATCTGTCACTTTTATATTATTTGTTTATCTCTATTCATTTCACTTCCATAATTAACTTAATTTGGATCAAATATTCAGTTGCTCCGACAGTGTTCTGTTCTAAGCCCTCTAATACAGCTATTCAAATTAGAAAACTTCCGCGAACCTCCCATTAACGTAACTTTCTAATTATTCTACCTCCAATCCTTTTGTCTCGTCCTATTTTTCCTCACTACGCCTCAATTTACAACTGAACTTTGCTTTGCATAATTGTAAATTGACTTGTTTGAATCAAGTAGCGTCCATGAGGATAGTTGAAAGGAAACAAGCTTCATATCGTTGCAAATATATTTGTGAAAAGAATACATGGATTTTAACAGACATTTGCAGTTGTCATGAATCGACTAGCGTGCATGTGTAAACCTTTCCTATTTAGATCTCCAATAGAGCGTTGATAATTATTTTTAAGAAATAACTTTGTTTCTGCGCTTAGTCCAGAGTTTAAAAATCTAAAGAAATTTTAAAAATATTACATTACACTCATAAATTGGTTTTCAAAAATAAAATAATTTATAGACTCTATTTTATTGCAGGAACATATTTCTTAAATTCTATTAGCAAGATGGATGGATAGAGTTTGACCGGTCCTCCAGGAAGCAGCAATGTCAACCGTTGTTATTTTAGGAAAACTAAAATGTGGAGAAGAGAAATTTTCGACCCATTAGTGAACTGAGAGGAAGGGATTTGATTGGTCGACAAAATGTTCAGTATCAGCATACATTTTTACTATTTTTATTTGAGCGAGACAGAAATGTGCAGTCTGTGGTAGAGTACATTAATCTAAGCGGCCGTGCACTGATTGCAGCTTGAAAATAAAGAAAGAAAAATTATTTAATAAATTAAGTGCTTAGTAAAATATTTCTGGGACTCTCAAATTTTCCATTATTATTATTATTATTGAGTTGAGTGATATATTTTTTGTAGGGGTGTATATATGTAATGATTTAACTTAATTCCCATTAATTTCTCGCCACCATAATTTAATTTACTAAATTTGCCCATTCTCTCCATAAAGCTAAATTCGTATTTCCTCTGATACAATTCCTTATTCTTTTTAATTAATCACGCGTTCCAAAAAATTAGCTGACATTGTTTTCTTCTCACGGAACAGACCTGTAGAGATGATCCCTACCAGACTTTAAGTCTATACTTATCTTCCCTGTAAGTCCCTTCATTCAGACCATGTGGACTCTGCGTTTAATTGAATTTTCCCTCATATAAGTAGCAAAACACAGCGAAAAACGTACTTCTTTTCTTACTGCTGTTCTCTTACGCTCTGATGATCATCTGAGATTTGTATGATAATTTCACTTCGGCTTTGGTGGCCGAAGCCCGACTACAGTCTGCTACAATATGGTAATAAAAGTATTTCGGCCATGTATGGAATGATTCATTAATGTTGAGCAAACGTTTTAATTAAATACGTTACATGTGTTAAACCATATGAATGCTGGTATACTAATAATTTTGCATTGCTTTTCTTTTCTTTTTTTTTTCTTTTTTAATTTTTAGTATTTTATCTATTTGAATTTTGATGGACTGCATAGACATTGGTATACATTCCTATTTAGGATTGGACTTTTATTTTATGGACTGAAACTATCAACGTAATTTTTTTTATTTGAATTTATGGTATTTGCAATATATTACTTTATTCATGTTCCATATAACTCATTGTAATCTGTTACTATTTACCTTATATGTGATTATTTGAGACGATATTTTTTGTGTGGTAATATTTCAATAAATTAGTGTTTTCATAATCTATTCATATGTATTTTTTAAAAAAATTTAAGTAATTGTGTTTGTAAAAATGAAGAGACTTTTAGAGATAATTCTTTTCAAGTAGAAATTTTGGGTATAATTCTGAATCTAAATTTTAATATTTTTATTGGACTCTCCGTTAAGGTACGGTTGTGTGTTAGGACCTAAAGCACATTCGCGTACTGCGGAGGGGGGGAAATTGTAATGATTTAACTTAATTCCATTAAGTTTTCACATCATAATTTAATTTACTAAATTTGCCCATTCTCTCCTTTAAACGATAATGTTCATTCGTATTTCCTCTGATACAATTCATTATTCTTTTTAATTAATTCAATCACGCGTTCTAAGACATTCGCTGACAATGTTCTCTTTCCACGGAGCAGACCTTTAGGGATGATCCCTACCAGACTTTAGGTCTATACTTATCTTCCCTGGAAGTCCCTCCATTCAGTTTGGATTCTGACGTTTAATTGAATTTTCCCTCATATAAATAGCAAAACACAGCGAAAAACGCTCGCTTCTTACTCTGTTTTATTCTTGCGTGTCTTCAATTGGAATTTGGTCATTATTGCTTATTATAAATTAATGAGATATAGCGCAAGAACCAAGTAATAAAGGGCAGACATTACAAAATATATATTATCATTATTATTTTTAAATGAACTAAAATCGTTGAACATTGGATGTTGCAACAATTTGTTGCACTTCCCCAAAATATTCTACACTACTTGTGGTATGATGTACAATAAGCAATCATATCTCATAGATATGTAATGGGAGCAGAGTTATTCATAATAAACCAGACTTACCTATAATATTCTACTCCAGCTGCAATATGAAATTTAGCACCTATATCAAAATCCTTTTCTGTTCTTTTAACGGGTGGACAAACGCCTTGGTATTTCAATCTATAAAGGAAGATTAAAAAGTAAAAACGTGTTTGGAAAAATTCTGTAACATTTGTGCGCCCATTTATGAATCACAGGGAAAAACTAAGCAAAGAGTAATAAGAGGATCTTATTTATATTTGTAACAAAATAAATTTTGCTATGCAAATATTACATGAAAGGACATATTTTTAACTAGTAATGTAATTCTTGTATCTAAAAGCGTATACTTTGTTTAAAATTCACCTTTTGTTTTGAAAGAAACGAGACTGGCTTCATTCATGAGATATGCAATTTATTCATAAGTTATAAAATAGAACTATTATTTACTTCATAGTAGTTTCCTTGTTGTGAGTCATGCATCTCCAATAGTCAGTTCTAATCGTTGCAATATTACAAGCATGTTTGACGGATAATCATTATCTTCTGCTTTTAAAATTTTATGATTGTAATGCACATATTCAATATAGTGATATTTTAAGATAATTTTAATGCAGGGAAAGGAAAAGATCGTACTGTTTGAAGATTGCAAAAGCTTTAGAGGGTTGATAAAATGGGAATTTAGCCCAAACTTAAGTAAGGAAGAAAACTGTATGATAATATATATAATCATGTTGAAGGAAAAATGATTATCGACAATAAGGGAAAATGTGGTCCGAAGCGATTTTAACTACAATTGATGGGAAAGAGAACACTGAAAAAGGGTGGTAACTTACAGCTCAAAACCTACCACCCCATTGCCTTCATTGCAGTTAAAGCCGTTTCGGACCACACATTTTCCATCACCATTGTTATAAAGAATTTATTTCATACACTTCCTCGAGAAAGATGCTCTCTAATCTCATAGATGCCATCCCTTTTTGAAAAATTTAGTTCTGTTGTTATATTTAGGGTTTTAAGTAGAGGTTACGATATATTTTTTCTGTTGAGTTCCTAACCATGCGAGATTCGTTGGCAATGAGCTAGCGGACGGTCCATCTAAACTTGTCACAGTTCCAAATAATTGCAATATTCCTTTTCACCATCTTGAGAGGGAAACAAAAAGTCTCCTTTTTCATCATTAGCAAGAACATTGGAATGCTTAATCATATACTAAGTTACATTCAATCAAACCTGAAATTAGTATTTGACCTCACTCAAAGTATCGTCATGAGCATGTGCTACTCACATGTCTTCCAACTGACCATTAACACACACATATTTCTTCTTGGATAGGGTATTCCACTTTGTCAATCTTGTCACATTCCACTAACAGTTAGTGATATTTTAAAATTATATTCACGCTTCGTTTTCCTATACTGAATTTTTTAACTCAGTATCCACTTTCTTTTGAGAGATTAGTTTCCTACCGCTCTTTTACAAATTCTTAAATGCTTCGGTTTTTACTTATATATCTAGTTTCACTTGTTTGTTTTTAATACAATTTCTTACCGATACTAGTTTCTTAATCTGATTTTGAATTTTACATAAATTATGCCTCCTCACTTGGTTTAAGTTTTCATATGCTTGATTTATGGAGGGATCCTAATTCAGCGTATGGCTTGCCGATATGAAATTTTGTTGTTGGAGATCAATCTCAAAATTTGTAACTTTACCATAGAATCCAAACAGTCGTAAAAAAGTATTTTTTTTCTGGTAACCTTATTATAAGAACGAGGTTATGCACTTTTATGTACTACCTAATATTGCAGCAAGTAATTCACCGTGTTTTAAATCCTACGCGTTTCAAAAAAATTAAAATATGTAGACCTTCAATCATATTAAATTTTACCCCAATATGATGTGCTTCTCGATAGTTTGCGGCAACTGTCATAAAACGTTCAAATATTTCCTTTTTAAATCAATTTCAAGTTAAATACCAATATTTTTTAAAAAATCTTACACTCCATTATAGATCGAATCACCAAAACTTTCTGCTTCTAAAATTCGTGTTTTTTTTCTGCCATGAATTTGAGCTTCAAACTAATATGTCATCATGCACGGTAATTCTTTAACGTAAATATTTTTACCATTTCAAAAAATAAATTCTCTATCTATTTCCCGAGGATTTTAAGTCTCAAAGTTAAAACTTGCTTTTTCGATACTTTCATTCAGGCTCTAGCTATTTTCGTTTCCTTCCATCGGCCAATGAGAATTCGATTCTTCGTCCGTCTAACTCAATCGTAATTGGGTGTATCGGAGCACTGATTTATCTTAATTCCTCACTCCCGGATTCCTAGACGTTTGCGTCCTGATTACATTAAAATGTTGATTTATAATTAGTTTAATTATAGAAATACCTGAATTTAATGATTTAAATCTTACTAATTACGATGAGAGACTTAAATTTTAATTTTAAAAGTAGATACCATTGCCAGCGCCTCCCCAATATTTGAGCCTTGGTTAAATACATTTACTATGAATGCTTTTGAAATATCGAACAAACAAACATTGATCCATCTTGTACATTACGATATATTCCGAATATCATCGAGGATGTTTCAAATCTGATATATTGGTAGAGTACATTTGTGATATGATTTGATACTTAAAATTGTAATCCTAAATCGAGATTAACTTTAGATTTATCTCTGAAGAAAGTTTATTTATTCATTCCGGTATTGTAAATAACACTTAACGTACCTGTATTCCCAATATTTTTCATTTAATTCCTTTGATTTAATTTCTCCTCTGTACACTTTATTTCTCCAGTAATCAATGATGTAGGAATATTGTGGACTAACACCATATCGTAGAGCTATGCTCATGAGATAGTTTATAGTAGATTCTATAAAACATAATGCGATATAAGACTTTTCAAATATAAAATTGTTTTTCTTTTTATTTCTAAGCAGTAATCTTGAAAAAGAGTAAAAGAAATTGATATATTTCTAAAGTTCTCAACACACTGCTGTTGAACCGATATTTGTGTAGCAAGAAAAGAGTATTATGAAAAGACTAATGTAATCAACGAAGTGGTGGCAAAGTTAATTTTAATGTACATGTTAGACAAAATTCCATGTAAATTTAATTTTTAAAAAAATGATGAAAAAAAATCCAAAACGTTTCTCATCAAATTACATAATTTTGGAGTTTATTCTTGTAATACGTTTGAAACTATTTCACTCTGTTTTAAAAGTTAACATATTTCCATCCTTTATAGTAGAACGGAACAAAAGAAACAGGTGAAGTATATTTTGTGTGAACCAATTTCTGAATTTTGACTTCATTAGCTCTATGAAGTTTTCAAAGATTATTAAATATGCTTTTCAATTTTAATCAAACAGCCGATGTAATTTTATTATCTGGTGTCATGTTTTCGCCAAATAATTTTAACACTTTAAGCGAATTGTTAGTGAGAATCTGGCATTGGAAATAAATACAGTAACGGTGAAATTTTAAGTATCATTGCTGTATTAATTACGTGGATTATATGAATAATTATCAAACAAAAACAGCAAAATCGTGTAAGAATTTCGAAAACTCATTGAAATATAAAGTATAATTACTCGTTTATTGAGCCGACACATCACTCTTCAAACCTCCATGCAATGAAGATAAAAAAAAATCTAAAAAACGAACTCTTGATTCAGGAGATGATTCCTAACGAATGATTTTGATAATAATGTGACCAATCGCGTTCTCCTTTAGACAGAATACTTATATATATTAAATTTATTCTTCTTTAAGAATTAAAATTTAATTTCGATCATTGCAAATATATCTTGCTGTGTAATATTCTAAATTATTGGAGTTTTTGCACTGTTTATATGTCAAACCACTGACGACTCTGCTTAAATAATAATGAAAGTGCAATTTTAACAATTTAAGCAATAATAAAGTTCAATGTTCTACAATTTTGAATACCACTAACTTTAATATAACTGAAGTAATCAATCGTCCTCCTTTAGGGAGGATAGTCCTTCTTTTGTAGATTATGTCCTTCCTAGAAAAGTGTCCTCCTTTCTGTTCTCCTTTTCGATATTTTAAAGCTAACCTGTTAAGCTCTCTATTCAGAGATGCCACACCCAACTGTTACGCAAATATTGCAAGAAAAAACTTTTAGGATGTTCAAAACTTAGATCGCTGTTATAGAGAGTGTTTTACAATTATTTGAGTCCCTTCGTCCATATTTTTTAAGTTTAGACAAATATCCAAAAATTCTGGAATCTTTTTTTCAATAATGAATTATCGGAGATATTAATGCATTTTGTACATAATCAAGCATCTATTTTCCACAAAACGATTTAAAATATTGAGGGTGACCATAGTTCAGCAACAGTTAGTCTTATTTTGAACGATTTTTTCCTTCAATGTAAATCACGATTTGAAGAAAAATGTATTCCTTTAATAATAAAAAGAAAACTGTCAAACTTGGAGGAATCAAATCCGGACATAACAGAAAAGTGCACCAAAGAAGTGCAAAATTTTACCAAACATTCTTCCAATATGTCGAAGAATTGTCTGAAACAAAAATATCATAGGAAATAGCAGTTTTCAATGGTGGTTTTTTGACTTCATCACAAGTAAATTGAAAGATATTGGAAATTGTGTTGAATTTTTATCGTAAGAAATGCCTGATATTAAAATCGATGACAATTGTCTGTTTGAAGAAATTAGAAGAATGAATGTATTATTTAAATTCAGATAAATTAGAACAATGGGAAAATCAATATATTGAAATTAATTAGAGATGAATGGTAATATTTAACCACTTCAAAAATTAATAAATTCTAAATGAAAATTTAGTTATTCTTATCGAATTTACGTTGTTGTTGTCCTGGAACTAATGCTGAAGTCGAAAGAATTTTTCATTTGTTAATGATTTTTGAACAAGTGAGAAATCAAGATTGAATGTTGATACTCTAGCTGCAGCACTTACCGTAAATAACATGAAGGATATTTCTTGCTCCGAAATTTCGAATATATTGCTAGAAAATGATATTATTAATAAAACAAGCATTTTTCTATTGAGTCAACATAGACAAGAAATATTGATTCAATAGAAAAATGCTTGATTCATTAAATAATTAAAAGGGATATAAATATCATTAATGTATTTTTGTTTAAATTAATAAAATATTTGATTTATTTATGCTGTATTTTTTTCTTAAATTTTTTCGTCCTCCTTTTCATTTAAAAAAAAATTGGTCACCTTAATAACAAGTGATGCAATGGTATTAAATTTTAAAAAGACACCAAGAGAAATTCGAGATTTTTCTACTTCATAAGGTGAAAATATTAAATTTGTCCTTTTCGCCATGTGTAATAGCTATATTTCTGTTTTGGCGCCAGAAACGCACGTCATATTGCGCGTTTGTTACTATCACTGGTGATAACCTGACACAATGTGGAATTTTTGTAACCCATTATGTGGAATCGACACCCAAATGGGCTGGAGTGCAACCATTTCGCTCTTTCCATTTCTCATATACTCAACAAAAAAAGTGAAGCACAAAGAAGCAGTTATCCGATTTGGGCGAAATTATATATGGGTATAATTTACAGTATAATATGCAAGTGATAAACTTTTGTTGGACAATGACTGATTAGTTGGAGCTCTAGAGCATTACAACGAAGCATCCGAACGATATTCTAATTCTAAGGTACAACTTCCTCGAGAACGTGGTTACGACACACGTGGAGTATACCAATGCCTCGCTGAGGGATTCGCGAACAGTATGAACATTTGCTATCATTTGGGAGAGAGGACATGCAATTGGGCTATGAGGATCAGTATGGCGTTAGACTACAGAAAAATATAGGGTCAAATCACAGGATTATTAAACTTTGAGCCAGAGCGAAGCTACCATTTGACGATGTTGGCAAGAATGGGTGAACCATGCTTGCTCAAAGCATCGAAAAGGTAGCAGTTGACCGAGAACAACGAGCGAACGTGCTCACAACCCCCGATGAGTCCTTATCAACGATCTGACGTGTAACTGAGTCACCAGTGACTGTAATGATAATCAACTCACAGCAAACAGCGTCAGAAGTCACGGAGGTTAATGTGCCCGAATGTCCCTCATCATTGTGCCCCACCTGGCTCGTTTTCAATGGCTCACGGAACTTTCGACTTAGAATTTGATGGATTAAAGTAGAAATGTTTTCAGCGAGGAGTCTCATTTCATACTTAGTCCTGATGATTAGCGAAGACGTGTTTGGAGACGTCCAGGGCAGCAGTGAGATACTCATCTGGCTGTTGTACTTAACAAAGCCCGACAACCAGGAGTTATAATATGAGGTATCATTTCATTTCATAGCCGTATCCCTTTTAACGTCATCTGTGACACTATTATAACACGGCTGTTCGTCGACAGGTTTCTACACCCCACAGGGCTGCCCTACCTTTCAGTGATAGGTGTTTTTATAGAAAATTGCTCATCTGCACACGTATTTCTACTGTTTGTCTTCGTGCTTCTTCAAAACTTCCCTGGTCAGGAAATGCCTCAGATTACTCCCCAATTGAGCACACGCTTGGGTTCTTATGAATAGGCGTATCCAACCATTCTTAGATCGCGTCACTGTAACTCACCAATTTAGCAAGCAATTCCGCAAAAGGACATCCGTCAAATTTATGAGTAAACGCCCTACTGGATAAGAGCTTGCATCAAATTCAGCATATTATTGATTTTGTTTGGTTTTGTAGCTGTATTTCCTGAATAAAACTTTTAATTCCTGTGATATTGTTAGCATTTCATTTTCTCTCAATCCATGTCCATCATATCTACCTATTTTCGACCTATTCAGAAAACTCCTTCTTAGTTCGTAGATTTTTATGTTATAGAGCGTGTAGTTCTCTCATCCTTGTGTAGGGATTTTATCACAAAATAGATGTCAATAAACTTATAAATTAATGGTATTAGAGCGCCAGTTTAATTTTAAATATACTAAAGGTACTATCCATTATACAGGACTACTACTTTAATTTCTTTGTTACACGCCATTGCATTTTATAATTTTAGGCCATGCGAGGTTGAACACAACAAACATTATTCTAGCAAGTTTTTATTAAACTGAATACCATATTCGCAAAGTTCTGGTTTCTAAGCCTATCATTAAACTACTACTACTTCCTCTCTATTAGGCAAGTTTTGAAACAAAGACGAGTAATGATGAAACGAGTCCAACAATTTTATATGGAAAACGAATTCTATTTCGTAGCAAGATATATAATTAAAAACACAATTTTTAAATAGTTTAACCAAGTTACAGTTTACATACAGAGTGGATTAAAAGGCCCTCTTAGGTTTAACGTGCCACGCATTTCAGTAAAAAATTCATCAAAAATTTGTAAGAATGATTGAAAACTTAATATTTATTTAATGATATCACTTCTAATCCATCTGAATAATCACTTTCATATATTTTTAGTAATTAAAATTAGCAATTTCTGTACAATCATTAAAAAAAAAAGGAACACACACACATAATTTCAATTTCAATACTTCTCAAAGAGAAAAATAGTTTTGAGGTTTCAAAAGATTTATTGCAAATTTTATTTATTCTTTACTATAGCTTCTTTATTATTATCTCTCAAGATATTAGTTTGTAACGTGCGATAACGTTATGAATTATAAAAGTATATAAAATCCAAATATATAATGCCTATTTCAGAGAGAATCCTCCGATTTCAAAATTTACGAATGAGAGAATAAAAGTGAATACCATTTTTTTACTTTTTTTACTAAACCTACAAGACATGATAATAATACTGCGACTTATGCTCATTAATAGAAATTTAATATTTTCAGCCACCAAAGGGGCTCTTGTTTTAGGTTATATATAAATTAGTCAGCCATTTTTATAAACAATGTGTGAAATGCCCGTGACTTGTTTTTATTTTACGGTTTCGCGTAATAATTACCTTTAGGTTAAAATATATTCAATTTAATAACTTATCCGTTTGCTTTAATAGTAAAATCTTAAAAGAATATTGTTGTGCACTTCAATATTTTATCTTTGCTTTAATTATAGTATCTAAAATAATAATTTAATAATTATTAAAATAAAAATTAACACTTTCGATGGCTAAATCTGTTCTTGGCAAAACTTTAAATAGAGCTTTTTGCATCTGTAATATCTTTATTTCCTTTGCCTTTTTGTAATACTTGTTCATTTGGATTTTAGTTTATAAAAATACAAAATTTTGTTATCGAAGTAATTTTTTATGATATTATGTATATTTGTTTATACATTCATGTTAAAATGAGAGTAGAATATGAAAAAAGAAATCCACTTATCTTACTGTCATCATAGTGTGTTTCTTTTTTGTTTAAAAGACCAATTTGTCTCAAGTAATCAGGTGTCATAACAGACAATGAAATAACATTTCCAATAGCTTCGTGGAATCCTGTGTAAAATTAAAAGAAAAGTAATTTTACAAAATGGAATTCGAAATTCACAAATCTCTTTCTTTGGATTACAATAAGATATTTATACTTGTTATTTAATTTTTAACTTTATTTTAATAAATATTTTATGTATGCAACAATTTATTTAGCTAAAATTCTGTAAAATCTTCTATAATATCATCTTACATCAACTACATTTACATATGAATAAAAATAATATTAATTTTTAAAAAATATCAAATATGATGTCGTTTTGACATCAATATCTAAAAATAAATCTGACTTAAAAAGCATACAGTCATTGTTATATATTTTTTTCAACTTGAAACGAATTTGTATTCCTTTTTATTGAAGAAACATTATAAAGCTGTTTTATATCAAGAAGTGATACCTGTATCAATATGTATGTTTAAAAAAATAGTGAAGACATAATCGGAATTTGAAAGTTGTACACGTTTACTTTGATTGAGAGAGATTGTATCAGTGGTATGAACAAGCCTCGCTCTAAGAGCTTCTATTAATGTAACTGGTGCTGGACCACACAGTTTTGTTTTATTTATTTATTATTATTACCAAGAAAAATTCTTGGTAAGCCGTCAACGGTTTAATATGTTTCTCAAACTTTAAATTAAAAGGCATATGGTTGGGTATTTACTTTCAAAATAAGAACTTAAAGTTTGTGTTGTTGGGCTATTCGTGATTTTCTCTTCAATAATCTCGTGGTCTTTTTGGTAATTTGAGCTACATACAATTACAATTCCGTCCCAAGCAAATGAAACGAGACTAAGTAAATTAGATGAAGATAAGAAATGTTGTGAATTGAATTACAGATAGTGATACATAAGTGAAATAGATTTGAAAGGAAAGAGAAGACGAACGAGGATAACGACATGCTAATAAATATTTGTAAAATGGATAGAAGCATCGCAATTAATCTTTTGGATTGAAATGAATTCTTGTTAAAATACTAAGATAAGAATGTGCTGTTATCGAGAAGATTTTGAATCAGAACTAGTGATTTGGTAAGCTAAGACTTTATTACATTATGAACTAGTATCGACCGAGTTGAGAAGGATTCGAGAGAGAGAGAGAGAGGGAGAGCGATCTTATAATATTCTTTAATAATTAATACCGTATTTTATTCCGCTCTTACGTATCTTCCACTGGAGTCAAGTAATTATTGACTATTTAATTAGACTGAAAGGGAGCGGCATAATCAACTAATGAAGAAAGCACATTACAAGTTAATCAAAGTAACTCATTCATATCCCAGTCATCGATAAGGTCCAACTATGGATTCTGAATCCTATTTCATAATTCTTAGTAATATTAATTAATTCTATAAATACATGTACAAAACATCTATTATTTATTCCATTTTGAATCCATTGTTTCGTGATGTGTATGCTAATTTTTGTAAGATGAAAATTTATGGTGTTGGGATCATCGAAGTCACAGTTGTTCGAATATTCAATAGAATCACGAAGGCAGGGATTTTTAGATTTTAATCGATTTAAGTTTTTTAAAAAGCACTTGTGTCTGTTTGAAAAGTATGTTTGGCATACCTTACTAACCTGCATCTTAATTTTAACTGTCGTTAAAAGTATTTTTAACACGCCTTCCTCTCAATGTAGAAACTCAGTTAGTGATTGATAAGGCATCTATAAGTTGGTACTTGATTTTTTTAAAAGATCACACTAAATCGCATGAAGAAATTATGGAACAGAAGAATTGTGCATCAGTACACATTATTCTACATAACTGTCTTTAACAGAACGAGAATTTATATAATTTTATTCCTCAGAATCGTAGAAAGATTGAGCCAAAATACAGGGTTATTCAAAATGATTCATACTATTTGAAAACTCCATATTTTCAAAAATAAACCATCTAAAATGATAAGCAATACATGAATAGAAAGATAAACTGTGAGAAATAATATTGGGAACAGTAGTTTACTTTATGTGTTCTTCGTGAAGCCATTTAACGAAAGCTGTTTTAGAAGCTTTCCATGGAGCTACCTTGCTATTGGATCGATCGCAGTGGACGATGAGGAGTATTTGTTATTGGGGTACATAACCTTCACGAGCTTTAATCCCTAGAATTTACTATTGAAAGGGATGAAGCTGAACTTTGGTTTCTCACTTGCCCAGGAGTTAAAATTTAAAACATAATAAATCGAGAGAACTAATCGAACAATAGTGAAATATTTTTAAAGATACATTAATGTTAAGTATTTACTATCTGAAAAGTTAAATTATTTACTTTGTAAAATTTAATTTATTTATTATAGTGGTGTTGCTTGGAAAAAGCTAGTTAATGAGAAATTTAATAAAATTATTAAGTTGGCGGCAGTAGATATTATTATCCTGCTAGCTCGTCCAGTCTGGTGTTTTTGTAGGTTGCTGGAGTTTTTCTCTCAAGATTGAGAGGGTGTCTTCTGATTGGTTATTGTGGATGTTGGTTATCAGTGGATGGGAGTGGATGTTATGACTCAATGTTACACAGTTGTATACTTAAGTCACTTAATATGACCCCATCCCATTTCTTGCTTTGGGGGTGTACAAAAGGTAGAGTGTATGCGCCATCATTACCCACAAATTTAAGTGAACTTAAAACAACAGATTTCTGCTCCTGTACAATCCGTTACTAACAGATTTCTGCTCTTGTACATACTGTGCAATGTTTTTGGCAGGAATGTTTTCTCTTTGCATTTTGTATTACTTATCATTCTACGTCATTTATTTATGAAAATGTAAAATTTTGAGATCAGATTAATCATTTTAATAATTTTGTATAACCCTGTTCATCTAAGACAGAAGACAAGATTATGAATAACATTTGACAGCTTGAGTAAAACAGAGTCAAAGAACGCTTTATAAATGGTCAATTCTGATAAAGAGGAACAAACTTTTAAAATTAAATTTTCATAAAATAAGGTTTTTTATTCCCCATGATTGATTTCTGTATTCTCTGTATTCTACGAATTTGAATATGTTTACACACACACACACACACACACACACACACACAGTCCATTATTGTCAGTTTCTTACTTACAAGTGTTTTTTTTTTATTATCGTATGCATGGAATATGCAAGCATTAGTTATAGTTCTTCAAATTTTCTTCTATTAGACATTAGCAAAAACAGTAATAATGTCAGCTATTTTTTAAATTTGAGGTATTTTTAAAAAAGAATTTTTACTTAAATTTTTAACCCGTGCTCAGCATTATTTTTCATATTATACCAAGTATCCAGACAAAATTTCAAAACGTATTTTTATTTATAAGAACCACTTCGGCATTTCACATAATGAACGTGTGACATTGAGCTATTCGCGGTTTCTCTTCACTAACCTTGGGGACTTTTAATTAAGATTGATTGCTTTTACTAAACAATTTTTGCCCAACCAAAAATGAAATATGATTTTGGTAAAACAAGTAGAAATGAAGTGAAGCAGGAGAGTTAGGAAATATATAAATTCAGACTGAGAGTCGCGATAGAGAGGTTGAAAAAGAGGTTGAAGTAGGAGGTTGGATTAGAAGTGGAGTGATTCAAGAGATTTAGTTATTCCAATGTTCAACAATTGTTCCAGGGTCTGAGTTGCAGTCGAGGAAGACTTAGTGGTAAGAGTATGTTAGATTACTATTGGTAGATTGAGTTAAGGTAGTAAAGCCCTTTGCCCGGGAGAGCATTAATAATTGATGTTATATTAACTAGAAGTTAATAAATTGAGTAATTATTGTTCTAGGGTATCTTTGATTGACTTATTGAGTCTTAGTATTTAATCATTGAGTTTAGCTATGACACAAGAGGTAACCCGGAATGGGCAGCTGTTACAACCGTCATAAAAAGCAAACAAAAGCTGCGAAAAACAGCTTCCTAGGCCAATCGGAGAAAATAAAACACCCGAATTTAAGATCTTTCTTTTTTTTTTGACATTTATGTTTTAAAATTATTCGAAGAACTTAGGTTTCTTTCGCGTACCTAATTATGACATTTTAATAATTTTATTGAATTATAAAAGTATATTTTAGTGAAAAAGTTTTTTTTTTCTCTTTGAGTTGAATATGGACATGATTTTTCAGATCTATTTGCATCTAGGTTCCATTTTTAAAAATAATATCCCATAAATATACGAAAAGTATTGCTCCTCATATGTAAAACGATACACAAAAAGTAATGAACCTACTTTTTTTTATATAAATGATATTACTGTACATATTTTTTGAAAAAAATAAAATAATTTTGTAATTTCGGATAATTTAAAATTTTTTTCAATTAAAAATTATTTCTTAAAATTTACGTACTACTGAGAAATTTTTTTTTTGGTTTACTATATGCATAAACACCATTTATATAAGTATAAATTTTTTTCAACCATATTGAGCAAGAAAGAAAATAATAAGTCAGCATTGTGGCGATGAACTATTCCTGTTCGCCTCTTGTGCCGTAGCTAAACTCAATGTACTAACACTAAAAGCCAATAAGTCGTTCAAGAAGACGTTACACAGGTTTCACACATTATATTTATCGACAAATTGCTAGTATAATGACAAATGTAACCGACTCTCCCCAAATATCGTCTTAAATATATTGACTTGTTTCACCAATATCAAACTAACAGAGTCTTACCACTGCCTTAGAGTTGAGGCTGTCTCGACTTCTAAACTTCTTGACGCAGCCGATAACCTGTAACAATTCTCGACCCCGTCTTCGACTCTGGAACAATTGCTAAACGCTAGAACCACTCGACCTCAATCGTGTGTCTCAAGCTTAGCTTATATAATTCCTACCTCCCTCACTTCACTTTATTTCTACCTGCTTGTAATTTAAATATTCACGTTTCATTTTTGGTTGGGAAAAGATTGTTTAGAAAAAGTAATCAATCTTAATTAAAAGTCTTCAAAATTAGTGAAGAGAAAACAGCGAATAGCCCAACGTCACAACGTTACACAGTATATCAAACCAAAAAAAAAAAAAAAAAAGTCAGAATATGCTTTTGCCTATTATGAAAATTTATGTGCAATAAATAATCTTTTACCTGGATTCGGAGAATTTTGGAAGACGAACGGCTGATGAGCATAGAGCATTTGGTATTCAATGTGTCCCATTTCATGGTGTATTACCTCGAGAGTAGGGGAGTCCACGACGGCACACATTTTAATTCTAAACAAATGAAAAAACTCAGCGAATATATTTACAGATATATCATACATTTTATAGCTGTAACATTTATGGACAATGAATATGGAATGAAATTTAAGAACAATAACAAATTTAATTCCATAACGAATATAAATCATTCAAATCACAATAATTTGAAAATTGGCCCGAATGAGTTTCAAATGGTACTATGTTTTAATTATCTTGGTTCTCTGGTTAACGCAGAAAATGATAATATCTCTTAGATCCGAAATCGTATTTCATTTTCCAACAAAATTATTCATTGGACTCCACTCTTTACTGAAGTCCTGTTTTCTTTCCAAAAAAACAAATTTTCTTATTTTTAAAATTGTTATGACGCCGGTCCTAATATAGGACTCTAAAACTTGGTCTCTAACTAAAAATGGAGAATACGAAATTGCAATTTTTGAGGAAAAGGGTCTCAGGTGGCTGCAAAGAAAAATGCCTTCGATGAAGACGTTTCAAGTCTGAAATTAAGAGGATTTTTAATCACCCTGACATCCTTAAATGTATAAAATGAAATGAATGAATTGTACTTCTATTGTTAAAATGGGCAAAAAAAAAAAAAAAATGCAGTAAAGTATATTTTTGTTGCATATTCTTTTACTTATATGGAAAGAGGGAGATCAAAGCAATGGTGGCTTGATTCTGTTGGACGATGGGGAGAGGAAGTGGCAGACTAAAAAAAAAAAGGAAGTTTATCTAAGACTCAAGATATCAAGAGAATGACTTGGCCCACTCTGGGCTATTGAGACAAATATGTTGATGATGATGACCAACAAATATAATACATTATAAAAATTACGATAATTTGCAAGAATCATTCAAAAATAGGAATTTCTATCAAAACTTTCATCCCAGGCAAGAGACATGGTTGGTTTCCATAAAGTGGAATGAAATATTGTAAATTCATCAAAGAAATAAATTAAAAATTAGGTACTAATATATATATATATATATATATATATATATATATATATATATATATATATATATATATATATATATATATATATATATATATATATCCCTGCAACGTTTCTATTATAAAGGAAAAGAGTGATTTTCAGAGATGACACCAGTTGACAAAATAGAGTTTAACCAATTGCCCCTCCATCTTGGCTACTGATTTGGTGACAATTTGGCGAGGAGCTTGGCAGTTTTGGAGACATATGAATAGTACTCGAAGGCGCTGGAAGCTAAGCGGAACTTCGTTTGGGAAGAAAGTTACTCAATATTCGTGAATTTTCCTAAATGACGTCACGCCTGGCCGGAAAGGTTAAATAGGTAAGAGCTACAATTGTAGGAATCAGTCCGGGGAAGAATCAGTCATCCGTAGAGTGTGCTTTGTAGACGGATCGGGGAATCGGTGTTGCGTGAATTTGCTGGATATTCGGCCTGAATCTAGCGGTTCTGTTGCGGAGAGTCTGTCTTTGAAAATTCTGTTGAGGAGATTGATTGGGGGATCGACTTAACGCTGTCGGCACTTGAAGTGGAGTGTTCCGGGTGAATTAGAGAAGAAGCAACGTATATCTGCTGGGAATTGTGACCTGTAAGTGCAGAATATTACTGCGGTGGCTATCCGCGATGAGGTGTGAAGGTGAGCGATGAGGTGAACAAAGCGTTGCTGAAATAACTGCGACTACACTTAATGTGTGTTTTGTTCTTGTATCTGTGTCATTGAATTGTGGAAGTGCTGTGCATCTGTTATTGTCTAAATTGTGATTCCTGTGTGTTGACTTGAAGATTTACGAATAAATCGTCATTTATCGTCAACCTCTGAGTTACTATTGATTTTCACTCTATGCACACTCCCGCATGAAAAATGTTTTCGTAACAATATATATATATATATATGTATATATATATGTATATATAACATTAGCTCAAATAATATGTATATATATATACTCTCTCTGATGTATATATGTTATGTATACAATATATATATGACATATATTAATATATATCACTATATACTAATGTAGAATGTATATATTAATGTATATTATATGTATACATATATAGCTCGCCTATATACTGATATATGTATATACTATATATATATATATATATAATATAGTATATATGATACATGCATATATATATAGTAATATATAGCAATGTATGTAATAATAATAATATGTATATGCTAACATGCTTTGTAGCTACCATATGTATAACAATATAACAATAAAGAAAGCTGCTCAATCTATGTAATAATAACAGGACATGAAGATTATGTGACAGTGATCAGTGTTCTGAAGAGCGATATAATTGCCAGAATTGCACCAAATGTAGTAGGATGATTAAACTAAACGAGGAACGAAGGACTTTGAGAAAACAAATCAATTCTGAAAATCCCCGCAAGGGGAATATGTAGCGCAATGTAATTGAAAAGAGAGTTTAAAAAAACGCAGTATGAATACAAAATAATTACCTTTTGTTTAACACATTCAAATCAGGTTCAATGCAGTCTCCATTTTCGTAGGTCACATATTCCGTTATGTGTATTTCATCCACAGCAGTTAAACGCAATATGCCTGCAGGTATCTCCCGTACAGTCTGTGATATGTTATCCTTTAACATCATCAGGTCCTAGGCAACTCCCTGATAGACACTGGACTTCAGTGAACCAGGTAGCCAAAAGTCGTATCGGGTAAGATCAGGGGACCGAGGTGGCCATGCAATTGAATAGCAGTAGTTAATAATTATTTCTTTTATGTTTTCTGTCGTAGCAGCTGCTGTATCCGCAAAAACAATGTCTGGTTTGGTTCCAAATTGCATGAAAAGAAATTTAGCTGAAATGCTGGAATAACTAACTTCTTTTATGTTTGGTGATATTCCTCTGCGGTAAAATAACAGATAACTGGGCCTGTTGGTTTAATGTTCTCATGGAAGAATGGATGCATGACCATTTCTGCTGCAAAATCTTAGCACACAGTTACTTTTGGTGAATGTAATTGAATTTCTTTGTGACTTCATTTGGGGATTGTAATCTCGAATTCAGAGTCTCCGGGTATTTATAGTTCCATTTAAGTAAAAGAGGGCCTAGTCCTCCCATAAGATTTTTTACGGCCAAACATCTTCAATCTTCATTCTGGCAAGAAAGGCAATCACTCATTATGGTCGATATAACGTAATTCTAGTACATGGCTGATTTTGTATGGATAGAAATTGATAATCTTTCGTAAGATTTTTCATTCCGTACTGAAAGGCATATAGTGATTCGCACTAACCTACGAACGCTGGGAGTCGCATCAATATTTTTTTGTGCTCTGTCGACAATCACCGTTGTAATTTATTCTTTTGTATTCTGTGGTACGAGTTTTCGTTACCTGCTTGACTGAATCTTCAGCGAACTTGTTTTCTCAGACTTCTCAAACACAAACTCCCATTGCTATTAAACCATTGACTGACAAAGAATCGTTACCCTTACGCAATTTTTTGTACTTTCTAAAAGTACAGAGAGCGGCTGACGTCGCAATAGCTTTGGTAAAAGAATTTGAAAAGTAACGCATGCACGACTACAGAAGGACACGTTATTGCTCGTAACTTTCAATTTAATTGTGTCTATTACATTTTGAAGACAAAGAAACTGGCACTGTGCCAAAGAATGTTACGTGAAATGTAGATAAAGAACTTCTGATGCTGTTTTCTTTGGGTCTCAGTAAGTGAAATTGAAGATAAGGAGACAAGATCAGTGTTTATGTAAATTTTTTAAGAATTGCTACCCTAATCAACCTGAATTAAATCGCTAAATGTGCTAAATAAAAGTTAATTTAATTTCAGTATTGATTCTGCACTTTTAAAAATTCTATTTTTATTACACACCGCCACATATTACCCCAGCTGGGACTTTTGGAATTAACTTTTTCCCCTAATCCGTCCCCGTCTTGTTTAATCTTTCCTATTACATTTGATGCAATTCGATCGTGTTATAGAACGTTCTGAGCACTGCCAGTTTAATTGTGGCCACGCAAAAACACAGACTCTATCTCTCTCTGTATATATGTATATATATATATATATATATATATATATATATATATATATATATCATAAATCAAGTAAGTAATTCGTTAAAATAATCAAAAATTCAAATGATTAAAAATCCTGACATGAAAAATTATTTTCAAAATTTAAAAAAAAAAGGTTTTTTTAAAAAGACAGAAACTTAGAATAATATATTGAATATTGTAATAGGCTTTATATCATGGGTATCTAAGCTATGACCGTTTGAGGGCCACATCACAATTTTTTTTTCTGGGCCACAATGCAAAAAAAAAAAAAAAAAAAAAAAAAAAAAAAAAATTCCTTTGCCACACATACAATATTTTTTTAACAAATTTAATTAAAAATTAACTCTATGTAGTTTTATTAAAATAAATTAACTTCTTTTTATTATAATTTTTTTAAACTTGAATTAGATATGTATAAATACGTATTTATTTTGAACTTGTAAAAGTTTCGTTTCATTTAGTTTGGATTTCCTAAAGGTGGAAAAAATTCGAATTAATGAGATGGATGAATTTGCTTTTGTTGAACAAACAAATCGATATCGGGTTCAATAGACGAGGTAGCAATTCTTACTTCCTTTTCAAGATGTTTGTCAGTGATCTTTGTCTTATTTTTGATTTTTGTAAGCTTCATTCTTGAAAACAAATATAAGTACAGCCAAAAGCTGAAAGGGGACTTAGTACCTTTGCACCTTCAAAAATTCGATTTTTCAAATTTGTTTTTAAAAAATAGTATTGAATGTTAGGAGCATTTTAAAGCAAACCGCATCAAAATCTGGCAATTATTAAGCCCTGTGCAACAAAAAATGTAAATGTCTAAAGTGGCTTGTTCTATGTAATGCAACGTAAACAAACCTCTTTTTCTCAGATTGTTATTTTCACACTTTCCCACAGTATTAAAAAAATGTTTTGCATGTAGAGTTTTGAAATTTTACATGAGTGTTGTACTTGTAAATCTTTATTCTGTGAACCTCAGTTTTGTTAATACGATGATTAGATTTTATTTTATAACATGATACATGAAAAAAAAATACTAAATACAAACTTGATAACTTATTTAATTTTTCAATTTTTTTAATGTAAGACAAATTTAAAATTTGAGGTTTACAAAATAAGGTCATTATTTAACTAGCTTTAATTTGGTATAAGAATTATGGTTCTACTGTACATCTTTTAAATGTTATTTTGTGGGTAACGTAAGGAAAGCTAATTTATTTTTCAAATTTTTGTACGCATATTTCATGTTGTATAAGGAAATATATTAATTTAATAGCAAAACTTGACCCAATATTTTAAACTATACACTTTATTACACAAATTGGCAATATTTCATATTGAAATGAGCAAAAATAGTTGATTTATGAAGAATCGAAAAAAGAGAGAGTTTGTCAAAATGTTCTACTTTTGATTTCGTAAGATATTTATCGCGGGTAGGTAATCTTTATAAAACTCCAGTAAAGAAACATTCCCAAATTTTTCCTTCAGTTGGATGTCACTTTGCAGTTCAATGCATTCCATTTGAAGATTTGAAGGCAATTTATTTATTTATAGAGAAAATAAGGTAGAAAATATGTCTTCATATTTTCCAAAATTCTGAAATCTACTTTCAAACTCTTGAATTAAATAAAAAATTAATACAGCATATTTTGTGCAAATCACGGGTTTATGTGCAGCTAAAGTACTGAAATGTGTCAAATCTTACATTTATTTGATAAAGCCAAAATTTCGATTTTCTTTCAAACGTTGTAATTTGAAAATTGTTCAAATTTTCTGTTTAGTCTACTAAAAATGCTAAATCTAAAATCCAATCTTCGTCTTCAAATTCATTCACAGGTTTCCTTTTTGTTTCCATAAATATTTTTGTTTCGGTTCTCAAATCGTAAAATCTTTTTGAGCATTGTCCACTTACTGAACCATCTTACTTCTGTATAATAAATAACATCTGCAAATTCAGTGCCCATTACCTTAAGAAACTCTTCAAATTGTCTATGATTAAGTCCTTTTGCTCTTATAAAGCTAATGGTTTTTATAACAACGCTTAATACACTTTCCATTTTTAAAATTTTTCCACATAAATTACCCTGATGTATAGTACAATGATATGCCATCAAGATCGTATTGCCAGCAGCGACGGCTTCATTATTAACCATTTTAACGAGTCCCGTATTTTTGCCAACCATAGTTGGGGTTACATCGGTTATGATAGCTGATAAATTTTTCATAGATAAGGAAAACCTTTTCATCGAATAAATCTACAGACTTGTTGCGTCTTTTAACGATACTAAAGCAACTGTTTCTTCCGTGATGTTATAATACTCATAGATTCCTCTTATAAAAATAGCCAATTGTGCCGTATCTGAAGCGTCAGTGTTTTCGTCCATGGCTAACGAAAAAAATTTAAAATTAGTACAATTACTTCTTAAAGGCTTTTCAACTGAATGTGTAAATTTAAATATTTTCATAATTTGCGTTTGGGCAGCATTTTAAAGGCTTTTGGGCCGCAAAACAGACAAGCATGCTTTAGATCATGTCATGAATTAGTATAACACAATATATTCATGATAGAATTGGATCTTCTATCGTATGTTATTTTAAGATTATTAGGTCTCAAGACATGACTTATTTATTTCTTGTTTTATACAGAAGCACACATTATGTTTAGATTTGTTACATTATAGTTTAATGTTTTGGATTTTTACAGGTTTGCTTGGTTTGTCTTTTTCTTAATTGCTTACAAATAAATTTTTTTTTTATCTCTGTTCAAATTTATCTTTGATTTTATAACTTTTTTAATAATATATTTTGTTAATAGGGATAGTTTGGACAATAATTCTGGAACAACCCTGCGTAAAACCCGTTACAACATTAAATATATTATACTGCAAAATTTGCTTTACCAAAATTTTAGAATTTTGCAGTTCTTTAATTTATCTATTTTTTTTTAATAATTTTTGTAGCAGTCAATTTAATTTTTCATTTCATTTACTTTTTTTGGAAATTTGTGTAGCATAAAATGACTTTGATTTACAGTTAAATTTGCATATTTATTTTATTCATTTTTCTATGTTTGCTATGTTTAATCTTTATAGTTTTATGGATTGATGTACATGATTTTAATCCACAGTATTGTAATGACTTTTTATATAGTGTTTATTTTTTAATTATTGAGATTAATTCCTATATTGTTAATAATGAAAGTATTGGTGATTAATTGCATATACAATTATCAAATTATGTACATACACACAGACGCCCACGCACGCACGCACGCACACACACACATAAATATATATAATCTATGTTGAAATTATTAAAAGAGGGGGGAAATGCGAAGTCTTACCTATAATCTTTTCCATCGGAAAAATCATTCGCAGAAGCATGACAATCAACATTTCTACCGTCTGTTGGTCTCTCAAGCAAAGAATATTTCCAAAAGTAAGGGGTCATTCGCTTCAATCCAATTGAAGTAAAAAAATTTTCTGCCATTATAAACATATCTATTGGCTTCATTTTCTAAAAAAGAAAAAATAAACATGTGTCATATTCTAAAAGAAAGCTTATATATGTGTGTACATAATTTGATATTTGTATATGTAATTAATATCTGTATATATATATATATATATATATATATATATATATATATA
>BMAW01031503.1:0-55099 GCA_019974015.1 Nephila pilipes | reverse complement strand
TATATATATATATATATATATATATATATATATATATATAATTTTTTTCTTTATTTTGTCATACGATATACGACGCATGATATCTAGAATTGTAATTGAAAAATATACTAGAAGAATTATTCTTTTCTTTAGCCATGATATGCTTTTATTTTTATTCTATTTATTTTATTTTTGATTACTGAGAACTTACTGGCAATTTGTAATCAGAAGGCAATGATGATGTTAGTTAGAATTAACTGTCGAAACAATAGCCAACGTCAAATAAAGCTTTAGGAATATAAGAGCCAAAGAATTTTTGAAATTGTAGTTTTAGATATATTAAAAATTCGAAAATTGTACGAGTTGAAAACAAAACAACTATTAAAAAAGTCAAAAAGGCTATTGAACTCGAAAAAATGATACATTTCACGTATATATAATAAACAAAACTCAAAAACATTAAGTTGAAATATTAATTACTAAAAATTAATACATTCCTATTACTTTTAAGGCTTAAGCAGTTTTAATAAAAAATTAAATTATAAGCTCTTGGACTAAATAATTACAACCCTACAAATATGTTTTGAATTCTTTTTAAGTCTTCAAATTTTCTGCAAAACTCCATAGTATGTCTAGTTATTTTTTCTCTCTTTTCAAGGAGGTACGGTTAACCTTTTTTCGTGTTAATCGTCTTCTTTATTATTAGTGTGTTAACTTCACTTAAAATTTCTTAAAGGAACTGTTTATTGACTACAGTGGAATACCTGAATGCGAAATAGGAATGTATCTGCTTTAATTATTTTTATTTATTTATGTATTTAAAACTAATGATAAAACCACATGAACAAAAAATTTGAGGGAATAATCCACATTGCGGAACTGACTTCTTTTGACAGGTTTTTATTCCACTTATAATAACACACGTACACAAAAAAATAGAGTATTCCTCCCCCCTCCCCTCAGATATCACGAGAATTAAAATATAGAATACCAAGAATAATTTCATTTTTAAAGAAGAAGAATACTTCAAGAAAAAATGTGAATAAGTTGGTTGTTTGATTATATTTTATTAACATTAAAAATAACGTAAACGTAATAACACATAAAAAAGTTAAAAAAAAGATTGTTTATTAACGTCTCACTTAGATTCAACTTGGATGCTATTGCATTGGACCTTGTAATTTTGAACCGCAATCAAGTGACGAGGACGACTCCTTAGCGGGCACCCCATTAACACTGTACTAATGGAAGGACTTAGAGTCTCCTTAGACTTAACATTCATCAGTCCCGTTACCCCTTCTTTAGTGGCATAAGGACATGAAACCAAGACTCGGTAGGTACTACGACGGTGCACGTTACCAAGGTCACTAGTTGCCTGTAGAATTTTACAGAATTAAACTTGTTTAAACTTTTTTAAGGCTGTTGCTAAGTATACTTACTACCAATTTTATTAATATTTAAACGATAAAATTTAGAGTGGGATGAAGAAGACACTATTTTTATAAGCTTTTATGAAGATATTATTTTATAAATCGTTTTTTATACAGTGTATAAGAAAAGAAGTAAAAAACTGTGTGGCGGTAAGTTTACTTCCTATTAAAAAAAGTTCTTAAACATCAAGTTACATTTATCTGATATAAGAGCTGAAGGAATTTCTTATCTTAAATCAATCGCTATATACTAAAAATATTTTAATATATTATTACTTGAAACAAAAGACTCTATAAACAGTTAACATATATTAAAATTCAAAATTTGTTTATGTAATATGTATCGAAACACGATTAAAAGAGCTTATTGCTATTTTAAGAATTACAACTAACTTAACAGATAGAATAATACTTTTTCAAATTTAAGGCTGACGATAATTAAAAAACAAACAAACGAAAGAGCTAATGAAGAATAAAGAACGTTAGATTTAAATTTCCAAAAATACAAGTAAATCAATGCAAGGAATTCTAAACTATTATGAAAAGAAATTTTTAAGAATTAAAATGTTCAATCTTGGGTGATGGCATCTAAGTGAAAGCTTAGGCGTTATATATATATATATATACTAGCTGACCCGGCAAACGTTGTTTTGCCATGTAAATAATTTCTAGAGAATTTCTAGTGTAGAAAAAAAATAACTAACTTATTGGAAGTGTATAAGGATGTGGAATATGAGTGAAAAAGGCATAGAGCGCTGTGAACGATGAGGGAATATAAAAATAACAAATCACCAAACATTAATTTTTTTCATTTTATCAAAAGTAATAATTATTTATATCATTAGTTCATTACATAATATTAATCTCTTAATGCTACAGCGTGAACAATATTTTTTGTTAGCCCGTCTTTAGCTAATACAAACAAACTTGATGGTTTACCCACTCGAGAGCATGCAACGTATAATTGTCCGTGTGAAAAACATGGTGAGCTCAAATCTAAGCCACAAACAGACATTGTTTGGCCTTGGGATTTATTAATAGTCATTGCAAATGCCAATCTAATCGGAAATTGAATACGCTTAAATTGAATTGGCACATCTGTGGGTATAATAGGTTTTCGTGGTATTAATATATTTTCACCTCGAAACTTGCCATTTAAAATGGCGCCTTCGATAACGTTTTTCATTAATTTTTTAATGACTAATCGCGTACCGTTGCACAGCCGTGGCGGGTTCAAATTACGAAGCAAAATAATCGGAGATCCAACCTTCAATTGTAAGTTATGTGGTGGCATGCCTGGGAAATCCTGTGAGTTCAAAAATTCTGTTGGAAAATTTACAGCTTCAGTGTCATCGCAAACTGTATCAATAGATTTATATGATACCAAGTCCCTTGGCAATAACTGTTGTATCCTCAGATTCAAAATGTCAACGTCCACATTTTTTGCAGCTAAAATTGCTCTTTCTGCAAGCCACTGGAGATTTATGTAATTCGTGTGTACATCGGGAAATATTTGTTCAATGAGAGCATCTTGCGAATCAATGATTGTGCAGAAATCAGTCGCTAATTTTATGTATCCAGTTTCATCTATAGAGACTTTTCCATCGCCGATATCTAAGAGTTGTTTTGAGAATGTTTCAGCGGATGGATCTTGAAGCATTTGAACGCGCATATTTACTTTCAGCTGTACTATTTCAACATTACGCCACAATGGCGATGATTTTAAGCAGGCGTTGATTTCATCAGCGTATGTTGAACGTGGAATGATGGTAAGTGTTTGTCTGAAGGACTAACAGAGTGCCACCAAATAGTTTGTCGTTGTTTTTAATATCTTTCAATGTCCTGTTCAACGCCTCAAGCAAATGTTTGTGTGCCATGGTACATTCATCCCAGATGATAATTTTACACTGTTTCAGCACTGCGGCTATGGACGATTGTTTTTTTAAGTTGCACACTGCATCAGGGTATTTTGAATATTTAGTGGTAGCTTAAATACTGAATGAGCTGTTCTGCCTCCATCCAATACAGTTGCCGCAATGCCCGATGATGCAACGGCCAATGCGATCCCATTATTGCATCGTATTTCGGCGAGAATTAGAGAAATAAGGAATGTCTTGCCAGTTCCACCTGGTGCATCTAAAAAGAAGAACCCACCTTGTCCTGCTGAAACTGCGAGCATAATGCGGTCGTAAATGGTTCTTTGTTCCTCATTCATTAGTGGGACATTGCGAGTAACAATCGCCGTCATTTCTACAGTGTTGTACTGCAATTCACGATTCATTTCAGTGTTCATTAAATCAGTTGCACCTCGATTTGGAGAATTCATACCGAAATGACTGAGTGGTAAGTTGGCAATGATAATGCAAAGATCCTCAATAGCAATCAATGCTTCATTGTACATATCGTCGCTGAATGTTATCGCTTGATCGTTACACCGTATACGATGTTGATGCAATATATCATCAGTATTGAATCTTTGTGATTATCCCACAATATCTCTGCTCGGGCTGGAAAACATGTAGTCAACACTATAGCGAATAGTAGGCGAATTTGTATTGCTGTACAGTTCAATGCTGCTTCAGCAAGCATACATTCTCCCTGATTGTCATCTTCTAGCAAGCCGAGTGCAAGGCATGCATCTTTATACGTTGTATACTGTTGCCCATTCACTTTACGTATATCTTGAAATGACAATGGGCCAGTAACATTAACCAACAATAGTCGAAGATAAAAGCACTCAGTCTGTCTTGGATTCACTGTAAATACTCGCCCCAAGGCGTTTTATTTGAATAAATTGGGACATGCATCAACTGGTGAGCCTTGCTTGCGGGGTATCCATTGTTTTGTTTGAGCCCATGTGAAATAGCGTGGTACTTGTGAATAGAGTAAAGTACGTGCAAAGGCACCAAAATCATCCGCACGATTACACAATTCAAAAAATTCAGTGAGTGTAGTTTTTGGTGGATTTATAGCACGATCAATCGCTGTCTCGTTCGTGAAATATACACGCTGACCGTTTTCAAGATGAACGGCTAACTGAACAACTGCTGGATCCCGTTCATGAATCGGAAAACCAAAGATACGCCAAACAGCTTCATTGGAGCTGATGTACCGACCAATTTGGTAGAGCGTTATTTCATCGTTTTTATTCACTGGAGGAGCATTCACATTGGTATTTTCCACTCTAAACACCGCCATGTCACTGCCTTTATGAACATACTTGCAAATGTATTTAATGCTCTTCACAGAACTGCAGAACTCAACATTAATATGAGCATTGTATGTTTTGCTCAACAGGGGCGAATATGGCACGACCCAACGATTGTCAATATCAATGTCTGTGTTGCTGATGTTTTTAATAAATGATTGTCCGCCATTATCTGGATTCCTTCGACGATATATTGGATATCCGTCGACATTTGTGATTGTATCGTTAGTGAAATCTTTAGGGAAATTTTTTGTACATTTTCCATCTGCCATGCAAGGCGATGAACGATTAAAAGTACCGCATGGGCCATGAATCATGTTTGCTGTAACAATATCAAACAGCAATTGATCAGTAGACGGATCGGGAATTTCTGCAGAAATTATATTATCTATTTCTTCAGGACGGATTTTGTCGATTAACCAAACCAAAATGTGGGCATGAGGTAATCCTCGCTTTTGCCACTCAACTGAATACAGCCAGCAACGTGTGTAATACATGTAATTTAGTAATAAAATTTATTAAAGACTTCAGCTTTTGTCTAAACACACGTGCTGTAATGTCATGACGATGTATTGCATTTTGGCCAGGCAACAGCAAAGATGTAATCTCTGGCCATTTTGGATTACATGTGAACGTGATAAATAAACACGGTCGTCCATATTCGCGCACGAAAGTCAGAGCATCCTGTATATACTCTTGCATATGACGTGGACTGCCTATGTACGATGATGGTAGAATGACAGAGTTACCAATTTCGGCGGCGTTGTTGACAATAGCGTCTCGCAAGTGAATGTACTCTTCCACACGTAGCTTGAGTTGATTATATCGTAAGTATCGTAGTCGTTCGCCCTCTATCTTCGCGTACATGTCGACCATGAATTGTTGACAAAGCTCTCGAAATCGTAGAATGACGTTGTCCAGCCCGCGTCTAATCATCAATCTATACGCATAATAATCCTTCGAGCTAACGTTCTTGTTTGTTTCGGCTCCTGTAATAATATATTCATAAATATTAATTTAAATTAATTACGTTTAATAATTTAATTGTTTTGTTAAAAGTCAAATGATCAAATTCATAATTAATGAAGTACCTGATACGGGATCTGGTTGTTTAATATTTATGCTATATCCATCTTGTCCCTTCCAGAAGATTAGCGGATATTGGAGAGCGTCATATGAACGGTGTGTATCAGCAATGAACTGAAGATTATTATTTCTCCTAAGAATCACAATTTCTCGTGCACCTGTACGATCGCCAACCATGATTCCAGCAACGTCGTCAGCAACAGGTGCATTGAATCTACGAATGTGTTCTCCAGCTGGTGTTTTATCAGGATTAATAACAATAGCGTGTTATCGCTTTCTAATTTGTGCATGTGGGATTTGAATATTTTCAACAATTCATTATGCTCATTCAATAGAGCGTCCAGCTCGCTGACGATGCGTCTGGCAAAGAATGAATCAAGGTTATTGTAGCCACAACGTGCATCCACCCGATTGGCTAGTGCGCTTCTGGAGTCCTCGCCGCCCATAAAGTAGATTTGTAAAAATTTATGTGGTTCGTTTGGCATTGGCAGCAATGAGCCTATTTTATGATAAACTTGGCCTCTGATTTTAAATGTAGAATTGTATTGTTGACCATTTGCATTAGTATTTTGAACTATTTCTGTTGCTCCGAACGATGTCATTTGAAAGCATGAGTTGAATGTTCGAATGGACTTCAGGAACACGTTAGAATCTGGATTTGTGCCGATAAGCAAACCGTTCAATGGTTCCGGTGGTGTTTTAATTTCAGGTAGTTGTACCTTCCCTGACGCGCAACACATCCCGGCTGGTTCATTTTTGAATTTCAAAGCATGACAATACGGGCATTCTTTGTCCATAGCACCAATTACCACTTTTGAATGAGCATAATATTCAATATCTGGCTCATACTGGAATGCTAAACGCAGGAATGATGTAGCTACAAATGCTCGATGTGCCTGTTGGCGTTGTTGGTCATTTACTCTACGTCTATTGACAGTAAACCGGTGTGATTGTCGTTGTTCTAATCTCATGACTTCATTGCGTTCAGCTCGTGTATTGTCTAATTGTTCTTGACGCAATTGCGCCATTCTCACACGCGCTCCAGTATTTTCTTCTTGAACTTGTTCTTCGGTTCTTTGGGCTCTTCTATTTCGAATGCTTCTAGATTTATTTGTATCATGGCTCAAATTGGTCCCTTTGCGTTTTGTTGGCATATTTTTGTTATAAATAAGAAAGAATAATTTTTGATTTTATAATAAACGTATAAAAATAATTTATACTTACAACTCAATAGCCGTTGTTTGCGGGAACTCGTGACACGTGTTGAGTATTTTAGAGGTTATGTAAATCACTTAATTAACTGATCGTGCGAATTACACTCAAAATTAATAATTTTATTAGTTGTTTTGTTGGCAAAAGTTTTGGGGTGGACACCCCTTATCACTTAGAGGTTTGAAAAATAGATAGTAGCCGATTCTCAGACTTACTGAATATGCATAAAAAATTTCATAAGAATCGGTCAAGCCGTTTCGGAGGAGTATGGGAACGAACATTGTGACAGGAGAATTTTATATATTAGATATATATATATATAACAATATTTTTTCTCTTTAAAACACAAACAATCATTTTTACCCATCTGTGTGTGAACGAATGGTCTCACGTAACAATAATATAAAAAAACTGATTCTAGTGATTGCATTGAAAAAAGTGTGAAAGTTCTGCGATTTTCTGAATATGTCTGTCCTCCCAAACACAAAGTAAGAAAGTCGTTCTTTACCTGAACATGTCTCACTGATATGCACTTAATGATTTAATTTATTATTAGAATTTAAAATGTACCTTTTTTAGCATTGCTTCAGTTACATTCGGAACACCTAGGCTCTTTGGGTATGGTATCACTATCGGATTAATAGAATCCCATGTCTGAGCATACATATCCCCTAAATGGAAAACAATAAATTTATCTTTAATTACGAATTTTATAATTTAAGATAACGAAATGATTTAATTATTAATAAGAATAGAACTCTTTAATAATTGCTACAACAGATTTGCGAATTACCAAATTTTATTCTTAATTTATAAAATAAAAATGAAAAGCTACAGTTGAATATCGCATAATTAAACTGAGTGATGGCATGACATAATATCAATAATCGATGATACTGTAAAGAAGAGTATTAGATTCCTCATTATTACAATATTATATTTCTTATTATTTGAATTTTGAAAATTATGAAACAAAAATAAAAGTTCCAAATATAACTTAAACAAAGGATATACGATATCACACACACACACACACACACACACACACACACACATATTAGGCTTCAATTAGTATTATAATTTTATGTAATATTATAAATGTGTTTCAATAATTTTGAATAATGTAGTAAGAGATTCAGTTTACAAAAATAATAGATATAAATGCTAACAAATTATAAGATAATTTGTCTAAAACAAAAAGGTATGAAAATTAATATGATATTGGTCAATTTTTTTCAAACACTGATGTAACGACCATGTACTTCAACTCAACTTCAGAAATATTATGCTCATTACAATGGCTACTTCCAGTTCACTGGTGGATATGAAAACTGTTTATTATGAACATAAATGTTGTGACATAATACGCCTCAAAGGTTATCCACAGGCTGCAAGTCTGGACTTCAACTCAGGTATATCAAATACTAACTTTTTCTTTTTAAAACCATTCCTGGGCGGATTTAGATGTATGTCAAAAAGCCTTTTCCTGTTGAAATATTTAACTAGCATCAACTAATAAAGGTTAAAATGGTATTAAAATATCATACAGCACTGCTTGAAATTGTGCTGAATGCGTATGAATTTCCTTGTAAATCGCACAATCCTTCATGGCTCACACATTACTGAAGGCTCTCTAAAAATTATTGATCCTCCTCCCATTTTCTGAATGAAACCAACTTTTTGTTCCTTTGCCATTAATCTTTACAGCCATCGATACTTTCGGGATTAAAATACTTTTCATCAGAAAATGTAATTTGTTTCCACTATTCTTTCCCGGACATTTTTTTTAGCCAATTTCAGTCTTTTTTCATTTATGGTGTTTCAATAGCTTCGGGGTTTCTTAATTTTCATATATTTTGTATTAGTATTCAATTTAAGACTCTTCCAAACTGTGGCATGTGAAGTCTTTTTTGCTGAAACGTTCCGAAATTTTACGAGTGGAACGATATTTTTTAGTTTATAGACGAATAATCTGTCTGTTTCGACCCGTGCTGTCGAAATCCTTTTTTTCCATATCGTTTTATTTTGTTTAAATCATTTTTTCTAATTATGGCATTCTGAATGGCAGTTTTTGAATGCATCATTCGCCTAGCTATTTTTCTTCCACACATATTTACTAGTACTCTTATAAAATAAAACTTTTCTCACTTCGGCCTCACATAACTCTTTACCGTGTGGCATTTTCAAATAAATCGTGGGTAACACAATCAAAACCCGCACCTTTGCTTCTTAAGTGATGAGTTTATGAAATATTAACACAATCGTTTTACAATGAGTCAGATGTTACATAAAATATGATAAATTTCTCATATGGTTTGATAATGTTTTAAACAGACGCCTAATTCAATTTTTAGAACAAAGAGTAGATTTTAATGTAGTTTAGATTCATTTTTAAAGTTACAATTCGTAAAGAAAGTGTCCCAATTTATTTTACATACACATACTTAAAATTTGCTCAAATGCCTTAAAAATGCCTTATTCAGAAATGCCCAAATTCTTATAATTTCTCAACGCTCTGTATTTTCAGAACTGCATTAAAAAATCTTCAGAATGCGTTAGTTATAATGAATAAATAATTAATACGTGACGTATATTAATGCTTGATTTATATCTGAAACATTTTCAAGATAGTATAAACTCCAAATGAAAGAATGAGAAATGACAGAGTGGGAGAGAGCAAGAGGAAAGTGACAAATAGACAGATGGAGTTGAATTCCAAAGAAGTCTAAGAGAAGTATTCACTTCAAAAATAAATAACTTAGAACGTGTATTTGTTGCTCAGAAAAAGTATTAATTGCTGCAATAACGACCGAAGATGAATTATTTTATCCCTTTCCATATGCAACAGTTTCAGTTAAAAAGGGTGATAGGATAAGAAATTATTGAGAGGATTGTAATCGCTTTGTGTTCAAGCGCGCTACCTAGCAGCCACCAAAAGAGTGATGACAATTGGACCGCTAATAACCAGCAGTCCAAGAGGAGGAGCTAACTTGTAAACATGTTGTTCCGCCCTGAGAACTATATTAATTTGTTTTTTTTTTATGTTTATCCTTTATTATTTGTCCATAAACCATTGTATCTTTAAGTATAATATCTAAATAAAGGTAATTAAATCTAGGAAGGTATTCGTTATTAAATAGTTTTCACTTATTGAAACTCTTTTTACCCTAATGGAATTCCACAACAGGGCACCTATGGTTATGTTATCTTTTAAACTATTGAGTGTTGGTTATGTTGAAGTGTTATATATAATCTCTGAGAATGTCATTATAATATTGCCTTCTAACCCCCCCTTTTTCTTTTTTAACAAAAAGCGCGAATTATCTTAGCGAAATGTAACCAAGTTTATTGTCGCTCGGATGTACTCAAAATTGAGGCATGTAATGGCTGGCTAAATTGAGTTTCTTAGAAATATTATGGTTATTTTAGTACCATACTTCCTTTATATAATCCGGCAAATTAACTTTCCTGTTCTGCCAATAAACTTACGTTTTTACACAGACTTACAAGTCGTACAGAATTATGTTTTATGTCTCCTACGTCAATGGAATAATGTAAATTATTAATATGAAACAATTCATTTTGAGCAGTTTCAGTTATTGCGTGTCCTCGATACTTTTTGCGTGTATTATATTAAATTTCAAACATAATAATACATATTATATATTTCAGCAGATAAGACGATAGTCGAACTATAAAAAAGGGCCCCCAAAATCCGAGGTCATCTTAGGGGACAGATAAAAAAATTGGTTGAAATTATGCGAGTCAATACAACTATATAAAATAACACATATAATTCTCCAATGCATATCTCTTTTTGCACTTCATCTCTTTCGTTGTGGAGAAGCTCCTCTTTTGGGTCCCATTCTGAACCTAGCGAATCGATTTACGCTTTGTCATCAATATCCCTTGGAATGAGAAACTCCACATGTTTTGAAATATTCATTAGAAGTACATGTGCCTCTATAGACAGTGTTGCCAGATTGAAGGGAAAAAACCCTGATAGATTGAAAGATTGATTTGATTTATTGTATATAAACGTCGCACTTAGAGACAACATGAGAGCTAATGGTAACTCACATCATAATTTTGAGCTTCTGTCAAGTGACGAGAATAATCCATGAGCTGGAATCATCCACTCCAAATTTCCACACCAAGTCAATGGGAGGACTGGGTGCTCGAAGGGTTAACGTTCATTATACCCACCACTCGGAGGATCTTTAATATCATCAGGACTCGAACCCATGATTCGACGAAATAACTCCGGCCTCAAGTTTGTGACCATGACGACTAGGCTACTGTGGCCGATAAACTTGTTAGATGTACATGTTAGTTCGTGATTCGTCACGTGCTTCTGGATTCTAGAAGCAGTGCTGCTAGATGCAAGAAAATAAAATTTGTTCCAGATGAGGATCGCTGATCTCAACTCATGAGGTGCTGATCTCAACCAAATTCATAGATCTTTGATAATGTGGGGGTCATCTTACAGAACAGACATATGATAAAATTATGTAACGTTGACGAAATTTTATACAAGCTCTTATCTGGAGATCGTCTTATCTGTAGAAATATTTGGTAACTTTTGCTGTTTTAAATACATGATTATTAGTAATCATCCAGTAATCCAGCGGGGATCTGCCGGATTACCGAGAGGGTAATATATT
The DNA here is from genome assembly GCA_019974015.1 of Nephila pilipes. Classification (NCBI taxonomy): domain Eukaryota; kingdom Metazoa; phylum Arthropoda; class Arachnida; order Araneae; family Nephilidae; genus Nephila; species Nephila pilipes. The sequence continues at coordinate 43,520 of BMAW01031503.1, read as the reverse complement.
TGTGAGGATTGTTCAATAAGTCCTTGAAAATTCCAAAAGATGGCGCTCGTAGAATTGAAGATTATTTGTTTTTAGTAAGCATCATGACTCCCTAGACAGCTGTCTAAGTTTCAATTATTTTCATCAAATGGTTTCACTTTTATTGTCAAACGAAGCCAGAAACTTGTGTTTATTTAGAAAAATGGAAAAAAGGTAAGTTTCAAGCGTTATATTTGAAAGGCTTAACATCGAAAGGAATCAAAGCTGAGTTGGATGAAACTCATGACACATCTGCTCCTGTGTTTGCAATTGTTTACTTTTGGGTAAACGAATTTAAACTTGGCCGTACGTTCACAAAAGATGAACGTCGTTTGGGATGTCTAGTAGAAGCGACTACTCCGGAATTAATTGACAAAATCCACGATATGGTTTTGAGTGATCGACGAATAAATGTGCCAGAAGTATTTGAGGCCACTAGCCTCCCGCAACCTCCATTTTTCCCAATTTCCCCCCCCCACCCCCGGGGGGCGGTTGAAAAATTATTGGTAAAATGGGTGCCGCTTTTGCCCTTAGTGGAAAGTAAACGCAATTATGTGGTCGAATCTGAGGCTATTTTGGCACTTATTTGTCGCAATCCTGACGAATTTCTGCTTCGATACATAACTGTGGACAAAACATGGATACATATCTACTCCCTAAAGACAAAAGAACAGTCGAAACAATAGGCATTTGAAGGCGAACGGGTTCCGAAGAAAGCAAAGGCGGTTATATCAGCCGGCAATGATGACCACGGGTTTGGAGGATGAACGCGGAATATCATCTTCACTGATAACTTGGAAATAGGAAAAACAGCAACTGGAGAGCATTTTGCGTTGGTATTGTATCGGTTAAGCTAGGAAAGCAAGAAAAAACACACATCATCATTTGAAAAGAAAAATATCCTCTTCCATGAAGACAATGTGTGGAATATTTACACTGATACCACTGTGAGGGTAACAAAAAGAAAAAACACTGAGTTAACGAAATTAAGATAAAACATTAAAAAAAAAAAAAAAAAAACCGAGATAAAATCAAAGAACAAACATATAAAGGTCACCCAAATGAAACTCAGTCAACATGCATTTGAGCAATTTTCCACCGACGAAAATAAAAGAACGGTTTCAATTTAGTGTCGCTTGAAAATTTCATTTCGGATGGAGTGTTTCTTGTATGCTTCAGAGTTCTGATGGTATAGTGAATTTCGTACAGGCGATTGGCTTTCACCAGTCAAGTGCATGTGGTCATTCTACAATAAACGATTGCTGCAATCGACAACTTGGTGAGCAGAATCGGTTAATCACCATGCGCGGCATAGTGACAGCACTATCTTTCAGCAAAAGCCCTCATAGGATTGCCCTCTTTAAGTATGTATGGGCGTCTTGAATCCTAGGACCCTAATGATCTTTTTCTTTCCCATGGGATTCACTGTCTGTGGTAAAGACGGTGTTGCATCCTCGGCATACCCTAACGATCCTTCTTCATTTTTGACCCTTCATCTTGTCCACCAATTTTTATCTTTTCTATTTTTTTCAAACATCTAGATCTCAGTTAATTCTTGTTAACGCAGCATACCCACATCTGACTCTTGCGCTGCTAAACTCTGCAATCCCTCACATTCAGCAAAAGAAATATATTCATACAATTCTCTGTGGAAGTTAATATAACCAAATACAATGGCACCACAAACAAACTAAAAAAGCAATCAAGAATCTTAGACGTTGCATGCGACTCTAAGGGATTATATGAAAATGCTCACCGTCATACAGTTACTGCGTGCAAAGATTAGTTGCTAGCGATTTCGATGGAAAGACCAAGAGTTTGTGACTATTACGTATTTTTCCACTCAATGGAGCCCTGAAAGGACGACAATTTTCAAACGACACCGTGGTTCAGATGTCAATTGAAGAATAATTCCTTAGACAATCACGAAAGCTCTTCATCCTCCTGTGGAAGAGGTATTCATAATCTCGTGGACCTCTGCGACCCTTGCATTAGTCAACAAAGCAACATGCATTGACATTATGTTCTTTATGTGTCATTCTTTATTCTGCTTACGCAACATACTGCTATCATTAAATCCAAACATTAAAAAAGTAATTGAAAATCAGTATTAATAAGGAAAAAAAAGTATTTTCAAAAGATATAAAGAACATAATGACAAGAGTTATGTAGTAATGTCCCTACCAAAGTCAACCTCAAACAAATAAGTAATATAAAAAAAATTAAAGTCAATTCCTACTTAGGACAACAAAGAAATTTTTTTTTAGTTAGTTTTTATTAAATAATTACAATTAATATAAATATGTATAAATATAAAACAGAATCAAAATATTAAGTGGCGAAAGAAGTTTTTTCCCCCAGCAATCTACAGGCGTTACTAATGACATTTATTACTAAATTTATATCCCGCTAAATATCTTATATAAGATAAAAAATTTTCTCCCATATAAAACTAAAATTATTTGAAAATAAAAAAAAAAAAAAATGCTTCGACGAGATTTAAAAAAAAGGAAATAAGAACAAACCACAACAAAAAAAAAATACCCCAAAAAAAAAAAAAAAAAAAAAAAAAAAAAAATCGCCAAGATTGGCAATTTTTGAAATCGAGTCAAGCGGTTGGGCTCAACTGCATTTTTACCAATTAAACTGAATTAAATGAAAATATTTGAAAAAACTGTATTAACATCAAGTGTCATCCACTGCAAGTTTTAAAAAAAATATTTAAACTTGAGTGGATGAATAAAAAGTATTTTATTAACGATTGAAAATTTGAACAAGATATATATAGGAGAGTGTGAGCTTAGTAGAAATTTAAAAATAATTCTTCTTGTATTACTCATTACTTGTATTACTCAATAATTAATTCTTGTATTACTCATTTTGAGGGAAAAGTACTTACGAAAAATAAACAGACTACCATAGTTTGCGAAAAAAATTAAAACAACAGAGACTCTGATTGAAATATTAACACACACATGCATGAGATGCGTTAAGACATGACTACAAAAAAAAGTGGGGTTGGGAAAGGCAAACCAGTGTTGCCAAATCTCTTTCCAGTTATTTTAAGATTTTGCAAAGATCGTACATACAGCCCAGTCTGTCTGAGGGCTTGGAAATCTTAATTTAAATTATATAATGCATTATGGCAAGATTTTAGTCTGAACTTTTCTAAGGAGAATCGAATTAAAAAAGAAATATTTAAATTCGTAAACGATAATGAAGTTGATTCCTCAAAATGTGAGAAATAGATTAAAATTAACAAATGCATATGTTTAGAGTAATATCAGCATAAAAACAAGAAATCTTTGGAACTTATTTTTAAAGCATTTAATAAATTACCGAAAAATAATTAATTTTACGCACAGTAATTTTAATTTAGTACAAACGCAATTACCAAGCAAATGGGCAGGAATGGGTCCATCCTCCCTAATATTTTCTTCTTCGTAATTCTCAATCAGTTTTCTTCTTACATAAGCATGCATTTCTTCAAAGAAAGGTCGCAGTTTTTCTATTTGCTTCGCCATATATTTTTCGAAATTCGCATCTTCGTACTCATTCAATTCAAGTTCAGCTTTATTATTGAATCCTGGTAAAGAAAATAGAGGGCAAATTATGTTTGGCGAAACTGAAATTCAGAACTTAATTAAAATATTCAATGTTTAGCAAAGTAAATTTTCTAAAAAAACATCTAGAAATTATTTTTCATTTTTTTTTTTCTGATTTAATTGAATATTGCTTTTTGAATTCTTTCAAACTTTTTTTTATGAAACTAAAATTTGCTTAGATCTATGATTTCAGGCCAGTTGTTGGAAATCCGTTTGCAATACGAGGTAATTTTTAATGCTCTCTTCACATAACACTATTGAGGACGTATTTTGTAATTTTGAGCCATGGCAAAATGACGAGGTGGAAACTTAATTTTACTTTCTCAACAACTGCTTCAATCTACGTCGAAAAGTTGAGTTGAATATTAAACATAACTCTTTTATTCCATTCGATTGAAATATCTCTAGCTCACGAATCCATCTTACACTAGCAAAAGATCAATTAGAAGTACATGACATTATAATATCAAATATGTGAAGAAATTTTGATAGAAACATATGAGTCAATTACTTCTTAGAGACGGGTTTGTATTCTAAGACACACACAATCAATAAAATAGCAAAACAGTTGTTGAATTTGGCACTCTTATACAAGATGAGCTCGAACATCAAATGTATTTAGGTGTTGAAATGAATGAAAAAAAAACATATGTTGAAGATGGATGAGATGCGATTTCTTGAGCTCCGAGAAGTAATCGAAATTTTCATGAATGTAGGGATCTTCCTCTGGCCGAGATACAAAACAAAAAGAGGAAGTTATCATTTTATACATATTTAACTAAGCATACGAAAGACCATAATTTAAAATTGTAAGGTAAGGATGTGATTGTTTATTAATGTTGGAAACAACACGAGGGATGTTGGGGACCGACCTCGAAACTTTGAACTTCGGACAAGTGACGAGGAAATCACCTGAGTTGGTATGTACCTCTCCAAACTTCCACATCATGCAATGGGAGGACTTGGAACCTCGTACAGATTTAATGTGCATCAGCCATGATACTCGGCGAGTCTTTTGAGGCATCAGGACTCGAACCTACGACTCGACGAAATGCCTGTCGCAAGTCACCTCTAGGTGACAACGATCACTAAAATTACAAGGAGAAAGCCAGCTTTTCCCCGATTAAAAAACGTGCATAGAGTAATTTCGACAAAAAAAAAAAAAAAAAAAAAAAAAAAAAAGGTTTAGTTACAATACTAATTAGAAAAAAAAAGTTTCAGCATTTAATTCATGCCAAACGTTCAGTTAGCAAATCCAGACTTTGTTTCCAGTAGGTTTCGCAATTGAAGGTTTGGGTGCCTTAAAAATAAATTATGAATCTCGGTTTTCAGAATTTTATGCAATTGCAAACGACACCAAGGTTTTTCAATATTCTTTTAAAGACTAGATAGAAATTTTGCCCAGAATTTCAAATGGAAGTAAGTGAATTATAATGTAGCAATATTTTAGAAAACTATACTTAAACCCGTCATTGCTGGAGTTATATAAGAGTTTTCTAATCACATAATTTGATCAGTTACATAAATTTGCTCGTAGAATTTTTTTCGCTTTCGAAAACAGAAACATACAAAAAATATTTACAGATCCATGTTAAATGATGAGCATTAGTAGCAGCTGTTGGTAATTGCCGCTAATAAAATATTTGATTCGTAATTGAAAACAAATGTCGATGAGCAATATAAATCTCATTAATCATAATTATAATGTTTAATTTCATTATGTGAATCAGTGAATTAACTATGAATATATGCACACACACACACTTACACACACACACACACACACACACACACACACACACACACACACACACACACACACACACACACACACACACACACACACACACACACACACACACACACACATATATATACGATCGCGTTATACGCCGGACATAAAAATGATAGATTTAAAAATAAGAAAAAAATGAGCATAAAAAATTAAATTTCCGCATGTAACTATATGCTGTTTATCTAAAAAGAGGGCCGCGGTAGCCTAGTGGTCAAGATCGTGGATTAGCGGCTGGGGTTTTTCGCTCATTCGCGGGTTCGATCCTTGGCCGCCAAAGACCCGCCGTGTAGCTGGGGCTGATGCACGTTAAATCTGTTCGGGGCCCAAAGTCCTCCCGTTGGCGCGGTGTGGATGTTAGGAGAGGGGGTGCCAGCTCAGGTGTCGTCCTCGTCACTTGACCGTGGTTCAAAATTACGAGGCCCGTCGCCAATAGCCCTCGTGTTGTTTCTAGTGCGACGTTAATAAAAACTAAACTATCTAAAAAGAACTACATAAGTTTAAAAAAATTTTTATTATCGAATAACGTGAAAAAAAAGTTCAACATATTAGTCTCCCATTACATCTTCAGGCACATTATCAAGTTCAATTTCATCTTTACTACTACTGTTATTCCTATGAATAAGTAATAATTTTCTGTTCCATCTAGATATACTACATTTTTAGATGACCTTTGAACTATATATGTCAGATTTAATTTCATTCTATGCTTTTATTATTCTCTCGTACACTATTTCTAGACTAGCATGACGTATTTGGCCTCTTTTAGTAAATATTTTTCACATCTAACATTCCCGTTTTCCATTGTATTTTTAAATTTTCTTTTCAATGGTTTATCGGTACACATACCTTAAGACTGAGTTATGGCGTTAATCCGCCTGGAATAACTGCACTGTCTGTGCAAATTTCTTTGTATTATCCGTTTAATGAGATCTGAACAAGTCCCAAACTAAAAGACTTTCTGGATTCTTTAAGGCACCAAGATGCTTAAGATTAAACATTTCTTGCCTATAGTTTCACACTGTTTTCGTCCATCCATCCTTTCTCGAGAATATGAATGAAAACGCCATTTGGCAAATTATATTTCGGTAACGCGTCTTTCTTTTAAAAACATCCATGGGTTTTAATTTTGCTCAGTTTAATAAGCAGGTGAACCTACGATAAAGTGAGATTTTTTGTGACTTATTATTCTTATGAGATCCGTTTCAGTTCCTTTCACATGATATTATTTACATTTAGTATATTGATTATTGTAATTTTATTTTTCTTCCACTTATATATATATATATATATATATATATATATATATATATATATATATATATATATATAGCAGGGAAACTTCTAACATTTATATAAATTATTGTAGATATTGCTAATCCAGTACTTATCTGGAATAGCAATATCTACAATTAAATTTTTAAATATTATTTTTAATTACATCTAAGTAATAAAAATTTATTACAAATGCATTAGATATTTTTGCTAATTTTAATAAATTTAGCAGTTACTATATTAATGATGATTTTCTTAGTAATTTTTTGATAAAACTTATTTAAAATATAAAAATTATAAAATAAGATAAATAATTGCATGCAATTATCGAAAAAATTCAATTGTGCTTTAAAAGTGCTTAATTTTATATCGGAAATTACGAATATATAATTTATTTTGCTTAAATTTTTAATTCTATTTATAAACAATAGATGGCGATGCGATTATTTGTTTTTAAAAGTATTTTTTTTTTATTATCGAAAAGTATTTTTTTTATTATTTTTTTTGTTATCGAATTTAAAAGTTAATTGAGAAATGTATAGCATTTAAATTAAAAAATGTATTTCCAAAAACATTGTAGGAATTTTAAAATATTAATTTTTTGGGTATTTTTTTATAGAAGTTGTAATAACTTTTGTCACTTCGAGCGGAAAATCTTTATATATATATGATTTTTCGATTTTTATTTGATTATAAAACTACTCAATCTATCCCTCTAAAAACTGATAGCTCCTGAAAAATAAATTATTAAACATATAAAAGAATTTAATGTAGTAATATGAATAATTTTTAATAATTTGAAATATATAATTTTGGGGCAAACTGCATTGAAAGAAAATCAATTGCTGATTTGGGAGAATCATGCATTCGCATGTGACGTAATGACCTTAGATGCATATGATGTTTGATAGAATGTGTAGAATAAGTGTTTTTTTTATTAAAATATAATCTATTAGAAAAAATACCATATATTTTTGCTATCTTGTTCATTTGCTTCACAGATTGAATAAATAATTTTTTGATCTTTCTTCCTGTCTTTTTCCGGAGCTCCAACCAGTAATATTTGCGCTCTTTTGGATTATTTGATGTCCCCATGAGATTAATAACATCTTAAAAAAAAGAAAGATAAAACGTTTGAAAAATAACAACACTTTGGTTAAAAACTCAAGTGAAAATCAACAAAATTTAATTTTTTTTCTTTTTAAAAATAATTATTTAGAAAATATTCCCATACACACATTCAGTATGATATTCATTCGTCAATTTCTTCTTTGCATTAAACATTATAAATACAAAACTGAAGCAGTGATTGTTTTGAAAATTACATGTGAAAAGAGAGATTCGAAGTCCTTTTGTTAAAATACTTGAATGTAAAGCGTGTTAAAATTTTTAATGTGATATTTGAATGCAAAATATATTGGTATTCTTCGAAAGGATAATACGAGGGATATTCTGTAAGTAAGTTTCGTTATTTTTATGAAAGAGCTCATGGTGGTACACCAGATGAAATTAACAACCTCCATAAGAATGCACTCCCATTGTTGGTTCAATGCCAGTGGCGGAGTAGCAGTATTCTCTCCAAACGACAACATCATGAGTTTTGTCGTTATCTTCCATCTCCCTTATCTTTCCTTTCAATTCTATTTCACTTAATATCACTGTCTCTCAATTAACTGTAATGCTATAATCATCTAATTTAATTTTGGTTGGGAAATTGTTGTTATTTCATGCAATTTAAAGTACCAAACAATTCTCGAAGATAGTGAAGGGGAAATCGCGAATTGCCTAACGTCACACGCATAAAACCGAAAATTCAGCAAATCAATTGATGAAAAGTCAATGACACTTTCAAACGTATTTCTGGCATTTAATTTGTTTTTCAGAAATTAATTAACCCATCAACAACATAATTAAATTCCCTTATAATCACCAGTAATGATACAACTTTTATCTAGCCTATGGGTTTTCCCTTTTTTTTGTGATGATCATAAGTTAAGATTATGAAGTCTTTAAGTTTAATCTCCTTAATTAAAATGGCTTCGTCAATAAAAAAAAACTTTTTTAAGGTCGTTCACGTATTTACAAGATATTTTGAATTCTTTCTGTTGTAAAAATTTCATAAACTTGGAATATAAGTTTCGACAGAATAAGTAAACCTTTTAAAAAAAAACAACATATTTGTAGATATTTCCAACACATTGAGAGAATCAGATACTAAGTTAATAAATATTTATAACTGTATAACTTACTATTCAACATAAGTGACGTTTGAAAATTATGAAAGAAAATTATTTTTATGTCTTATATATGAGTAATTATGTGATCATTATTATATTTGTGTGATACCTGGATCATATGGCAGGTTGCATTCATCGTTAGGACGTTGGTACTTGCAAAATTTGACTTTGCTATATATTTCTGTCATTTTTGAAAAACAGTCTTCTTCATCTGTAGTTTCGGGAGGCTGTAAAAAATTCATTATTCATAAGCTTTATTTTCATTGCAGAGAAAAAGATGATTCATAAAGATGATAATAATAAGAGGTTAATAACTTTTTAGTTTGATAAGTGTACTTTTTTCATATTAAGTATTGATAATTATTCATCTAAAAATTCATCGAAATTTAATTTTACATTTTGCGAAGACCAACTCGATAAAATATATGACGATTTATTGCTATAAAACACTTTACTGTCAAAACAGATTTCTTAGAATGCTTTGGATAGATCGCAATAAAACTTGCATACAAATTAAATACTTTTAAGTCTATCGTAATTTATTTCCATAATTTATTTTCAGAAATTAAACATTAATACTGCTTCGATACTTTAATTATTGCTTAAATTAATTTCCCTCAAATTATTTTACTGGGAATCCAGATATTGCTATAAATACATTATACGTAAAATTAAAAAACGAGTTCCAGAAAATGGTAAAGACAATCTTTTGTTGTGTGTTCTTTAAAATATCTATTTTAAACCTGGCTTTCTTCTAGGCACACTTAAAGAAAAAAAAACACGAAAGAAGTTTAGATAGTGTCATAAATTTGATTTTGAGCATTGTGCATGGTATTAAGTTTCACAGAAAATGTTTAGTTAAGTGAAAAAACGTTTTTTCTTCTGGCCTTTTCATCGAATTGGAGAATTATTATTTTTTCTGCTGATTTGTCTAATTATGAATGCTTATATTCATGAATTAGACCATTCTTTAATCGAACAGAAGAATACAGTGTCTTTAATTTTCAGGTTTTATATATTGTTCTATATGAAATAACAGATAGGTGTGGATTTCAGTATTCTAAATCTTAACAATATAGTTTAACTTTCTTGATTGATAACAAATTTATAAAACGCAGTTAATGAATCAAAAAGCATGCATCGGTTTCAAGAATTGAATTGTTTTATATTATAAAGCAGTATATTTGACTTATATTTGTGATTATTTATTAACGTTGTACTGAGAAGCAATACTAGAGTAATTGGCGAAGGACCTCGTTATTTTGAATCTTGTTCAAGGGACGCGGATGACACCTGAGCTGATACTTCCTCCTCCAAACTTCCACACCAAGCCAACGGACTTTTCCATCTGAGAATTTTGCACTTGTAAGCTTCACTCAATCAATCCACAGTTTTTCAAGAAATATATAAAATAAATTATTATTTATACTGCTACAGAAAATTCAGAATATGTTGTTTCCCTGCAGAAGGGCTAATGTGGCTTGAGGGATGGTTTTCCAGTCAAGGAGAGAATATTCCAGTCAGAAACGCAAAATAGGAAGGGGTGATTTTGGAGACAAATTTAGTTGCCAAAAATTTTTTGTCGTTAAATTTGGCGACAAAAACTAGATAACCCGATGCAAATTGGAAAAGCTCTATGATGAATTTCAACAGCATGTATATAAGCGACTATATGTATCACTCAGTGGAAATGCAGTGAGTAAATGCGTCTCGTGCAATATTATGATTTTGTATTTTGAATTGCTGAGATTGTGTACAAATTTTGAAATGCTGCCGTAGTATATTTGTATATGTGTGTGTTATTTACTTATTGCGAAATGGAAATGTATTGTAATTGCTAGACATTATCAGAATAAAATTTAGATTTACTAATCAAAACTCTACTTATTCAACGCGAAGACCTTTCTGGCATTTGAACATAACAATAATTTAGTAAAAATAATAAATAATTATTTTTAAATGTATTGTTTATTATCTATTTTTTGATATTTATTATTAAACGTTATAGTCTTTTTAAAGAATTGAAATATTATCATTTTTTTTTACTTCTATCAAACAAAAATGTATAAATGCTTTCAAAAAAGATACGATGGTGGTTCAAAAAGTACTTGTATTTGAAGACAGATGGCCTCATTGAAGTAAATTGTTATTACCATTGGGTGCTGCCACATGTTCAAGAGAGCCAAAACAAATTTGACATTGATTCATAAGTTAATTTAGATTTATAAGTCATTTGCTTCCAAATCAAAATTTGATTGCTGCCACGTCGAGTTGTCACCGTCAGTGACAAAGGGATCCATTTTTCACATTGGAAACCTTTGCAACAATTTAAATAATGGGTTGCTTTCGGTGAATCTGCTTCAAAGAAGGCGAGGAGGATCTCATGGGTCAGAAAAGTTGAAGAAATTTTAAGGGGCGAAAGTCACCATGATCATGAACACGAAAAACTGAGACTTAATGAGTCGTGATGCTTATTAAAAGCAAAGCATCTTGGATGCTACAAGCACCATTTCTTGAATTTCCTAAGGATATATTGATCGACCCTCGTATAAACAAATTAAATAGAACTAAAACTGTAATAAAAAAGAAAATAACTGTTAAAAGCATACTTTTATTTAAATTTTATCAACTGAAAAACAAGGTATTACACAATATCATAATTTTTTGAATAAAACTATCTCTTCAAATATTGAAGTACAGGTTGTATTGAACTTACAGTTTTCTCTCGCTTGACATCAGACTGTCCCTTAGATACCAACTTGAACCATCGGTAAAGAGTTTCATTTTTCTTTTTGAAGGACTTCCATGGAAAATGCGTACTTTTTAAAAATGTCTCCTCGAAATTGATATCAGCTAAAGCTTGAATTTTACCCTGTGAAAACGTAAAGAATATCAAATATCCTTTAAGGTTAATGAATTTTCGATATGAAAGTCTGATTACAAGTATTAAGTCGTATTATACTTATTTTCGTTAGTAAACTACACGTTTTCAAGTAACTCATTAAAAAATATTTTATACATTTCTTAAAAGTTTTTGCTTGCTTGTTTAATTTTATATCTTTCTACATTTATTATTTCAGTCAGTTACTCTGATTCACATTATACACTTTTAAATTGAAAAATATATCCGAAGCTATTTAGGTAAATATTGAATGGCTGGCATGATCACTGATATTTGGTATATTAACTGTCGTTATTGTTGTCTGAAGTGGCACCCCAATTTGTTCAAAGATAGCATAAAAAGCTGCAACAGGTTTAAAAACGGTAGAATTGACTGTAACTCAGTGTTCTGATCTCTGCTAAAGCCTGTCTAATCAAGAACGCGTCAAAGAAAGTCTCATTAAATTTTTTTTTAAAATCTGTTTCTTTTCGATAGCAAATTTTCCAAAGCGATGTAACTAAAATATGCCAAACATTATTTTTGATGATATCTTGTACCAAAGCACTCGGAAATATCCAAATGAAATGAACACTATAAATAAATATATAAAAATATTATAAAATAACTCACATATTTGTTCACGTTAACGCTTTGCATTAATTGCTCACATAACATATTGTTACAAATTTGTAAATATTATTTGTGTTTAACTTAAAATATCTCAGACAGATCTGAAATACTCAGAGTTTGGGCAAAAATCGCACGGTGCAATGTTTAAGAGGGAAAAAAAAAAAAAAAAAAAAAAAAAAAACAATTTCTAGGGATTTGGCGACTTGGCGACTATTTGGTAGGATTATTAGCGAGATTTGGCAAAAAATAGATGTTTCTGGAAAGTTTCATACCTTGGCGAAACTCTTAGATTTTCACGCCAAGCCAGTTATAAATACCACCGGCCGAGATAGAGACGAGCAGGACTTACGAGAGCTGCGGCTCAGATGTTGAGAGTTTGCCCTTAGATTGCACACATAATCTTGGTTACTCGAACGGCTCAAATAGCACTTTTTAGTGCTCACCGCATATTTTTCTTACTACTTTTTCTCTCTGACTTAACTGTTTACCGACCATGGACTTGAATTTTGACCATCAATATAACTCGGAACGTAATGAAGATACCTCATCGAACTTCTCTTCCATATCATCCAGATCTGAAGACGAAAAAACTCCATGCCAAAAACGACAAGGAATTGAAAAAGACATTGCCTCCTACTCCACCAGAAAAGAAGCACAATCATCTTACCTGGTCCAACTTAAATTTCGTGGCACAGATTCAAATGATTCACTTTTTATCAAAACGCAGAAAAATATCGAAAGATACGAAAACAAGCTTCAACGACTGGAGAGTGAGTATGCTACTTTAGCGCCTTGCGCGACTGCTGGCTGCCCCATCCATCCAAAATATCCTCCCTATGAAACGTAAAGATAATCAAGGTTTTATCACCCCCTCCTAAAAATAAAACATGTAAAAAACCTACACTGACCTCGTCGTCTAATTTAATTTTACCTACTCAAAATCAATTCCAACAACTATCAGACGATGTTACACCCCCAGATAACAATGAAGATCAAGATTCAGATTCAACTCCCAAAATTGTAAAAGCAAAAAATTTACCTCCCCCAATTATGCTTAAAGTAAGCAAAAATTATAGACAACACCTCAAGGAAATTAGTCATGAATTACCTAAACTAAGAACTCGTCTTTCCGGCGAGTACATTAAATTATATACCGATACGCTAGATGACTATAGAAAACTTTCACACCTATTATCCACTAAGACTTATGAATATTACGTCATTCAACCAAAAATTTTGCGTCCATTGAAAATTATTTTTAAAGGTTTACCACGAGATACTGAAATGCATGATATTCAGGAAGAACTAATTGAACTTGGATTCGACCCAATCAGGATAAATCAACTTACAAACAGGCGTACAAAAATTCCCCTTCCAATATTCTTAATAACACTACCTAGAAACGAAACCAGTAAGAAAATCTATGAAGTTAACCGCATATGCTATATGTCTATTACAGTTGACGAATACCGAAGTAACAAAGTCACTCAATGCTTCAACTGTAATCTTTTTCATCACAGTTCAGATAATTGCCATATGATCCCCAGATGCTTAAAATGCTCAGGCGCCCACGCACCCAGAGACTGTAACATCGAAGGAAAAATTAAAGAAATAAAATGTATTAACTGCAACGAAATTGGACACTCCGCCTCATACGGAGGATGCAAACTCTATCTCAAACCTCCAAAAGGATAAATTACTAAAAGCAACACACCCAAAACAAATACTGTTCGTGAAGACTACACTTTTGCAAATGCTTTAAAATCAAACCAACAGATGGCGTCCCAAACGGACGAAAACCCAGATTCATCAAAAAATTCAAGGAAAATCCCACAACATAATGCAAAAAGCCACCAGAAAAATCCTTTCAACAACATTTTTGAAGCCATTGAACCACTGAAAGCTCTTGCCGAAATCTTCTCAATCATTCCAGGACTGCTTACAAATCTCCATAAAATTCAAAATGCAAAAGGACAAGCAAACAAAAAATTCGCCATCTTAGAAGCGCTTATGGATATCTCTGAAGAATAATGCAGCCAATCGCAGTCGTTTCTCTTCACTCATCGCAAGATCAACTTTTTCCCTCATGGAACTTCAAATTTTTCAAGTACATACTCATTAACTGCTCAACAGATAGCGCCAGCTATGCTGGGCTCATCAATCAGCTCATTTCTCAAGAACTTTTCATCTCTACTCTCCAAAATTTTACCCTCTCATCCGCAAGAAATTCCTCTCCACAATGTAAATTTCCATTTTATCCAAAGGACTTAATAAATACCAGATTTGGGCTTGTGGAGCGCTCCGCGCTCCTGGCGCCCATGGAATTTCAACGTCAACGTCAGAGACGAGCAGTAGTGAAGACGGTCATTTTTTTATTGCTAATTATTTGCCTGAGATATTAGACACTTCAGCGTTTGGAAGCTGTTTTCTGTGAAATTAGCTGAATTACAGATGTGTAATTGTGATATCTACAGCTGGAATTTCCTGCGTCCTGTAGAAATTAAGACGAATAAAAGTCTTGAGATTTTTTTAAAGAGATTGTTTCATCGACTCTCAATCAACACGAACCCGAAGCGTGGTACAATATTTCAAATTTTAACGTAACTGTTGAGATATCCGCTTTAAAATAGAGGCAATGTGTTTGCTCCATTACTTATCATTGATATTATTTTTGAACACATTATTATTTAATAACATTATTATCGAATATTTTATTTACATATTATCGAAACACATTATTATATAATTATTCAGTTACATTATTATAGAACATTTTATTTACGTTATTATTCAAACACATAATTACATTATTATGTTGTTAAATTATTAATGAACACATTATTTACATTACATTATTATCGAACATTTTCATCTACATTAGTATCAAAACACATTGTTATATTAATGTTTTATTACAACGGTATTGAAAAAAATATTTTCAGAAATGTAAGTCTCATTGTTATTTAAGAAAATGGCTAAGTTTTGTGTTGAAAAAGTGCTATAATGATGAAATGGTTAATCTCTCTAACTTTGTCCTAAGACCTCTGTAATGTTAAAACAAATGCTTTAGATTTGTTTGTAAAAATAAAAGATTAAAATTTACTTATAACAATGATTACAGTTACTTAAAGTAAATACAAAACAGAATTAAAATATTGACTTTTTTAAAATTATTTGGTTAAAACCTATATGTTTATGTATTGGAATCAGTTGTTTTTAATTTGAAGTAAGTGCAAGGCAACTAAAATTAAACACACTAATAAAGAAATGTCGAGAGAAAGAGAGAAATTAAAATAAACGTTTGCTTTAATAGTTACCGTAGTGGCTATGGTTTTAAGAGGGTTGTTTTGGCATACCAGATTACTTTTCAATTTTTTTACCGTTTGCTTTAATTTTAATTATATTTAACTTAAATATATTCAAATTAAGAATTAATCGTTTGCTGTAATTTTAATTAAATGTAGCTGATATAATATTCAACTTAATAATTTATCGTTTGTTTTAATTTTAATTACTTTTAGCTTAAATATATTCAATTTAATATTTTATCGTTTCTTTTAATTTTAATATCTGAAAAGTTTATTAATGTCCATTTCTTTATATTTTATCGTATACATTATTTTTAATTTAATAATTATTATAAAAGAAGCGTACCTTGGATGGCTAAATCTTTTCTTTGCAAAACTTTCAATAGAACTTTTTGAATTTGAAATTCATTTGAATTCTTTTAATTTTTATAATTTATCTGTTTTAAATTAATATTGATAATTCTTTTAAGCACTTGATTAAAATTAATTATACGAAACCGTGGGGCTATCAATGACTAATTAAATCGCAAATGGACTGTTGCAAAACGCTTGACACAAATAAGGATGAATTAGGTCCCATGTAAGAAAAATGTATTATATAAATTAAAGCAGAAATTCTTGCTTCAGTTCATTTATGTTCTCATATCACAAGGTCTCATTGTTTGCATGATAAAAGTGCATAAAATGTTTACATGGCACTTTTTACTTACTGGTGAAAAATGCAATCTATAGCAACAAAATAATCTAAATAAAAATAGTAATTGTCAGGTACATTATACATACGAAGGTCAATTTTTTTTAACCTCCGATCGAGCTTCTAAACACCCTGACAAGTGGTAGGAGATAGAGATGCACGGCGGGCGACTGAGCGTCCTTCTAACTATAACCTCTGCAATTACCGACACATTTTCACCATTTTAAGCTAAGCTGTAGACAACTAAACATGCAAGGTACAATTCGCCAAGCGCGAATTCACTCTCTTAGCAGAAGGGAAGAATGCAGCATAAATGAGCCGAGTGTATGGTGAAAGCATTATGTGTGATGATGCTGTGCGTTAATAGTGTAGATAATTTAAAAACGGGTGAACCAAAAGTCACGACACGATGAAAGGGGACAAGGATGTACCCTTTTCATCATGACTGATGATTCACCCGTTCAAACAAACCTTCAACAGAAAGAAGATTATGGCTACAGGGTTTGGGGACCAAAAACGTGCCCTGCTTGTTGAGTTTATGGAATTGAGGACTACGATAAATGCAGCTGTTTATTGTCAGACTGTACGACAAGTACAAAGAGCCATTCAAAACAAAAGAAGAGCAATGCCGATTTCTATTGCCCTCATTTTTGACATCCCCTCTCAATGCTTTTGTAATCTAACATCTTATGGAACAATTTAAATGGAATGTCATTGATCATCCGGCATAAAACCTTAACTTAGGACCTTGTGATTTTCAAATATTCTTTAATTTGAAGAATTTGCTTTCATACCAATGAGGAGTTTCGAAACTAAATACAAGTATCTCACATATCTGGCGGCAACGCTCATCGAGGAAGGGATCGAAAAGCTCGCCCACCGATGCACCAAATGCTTGAATCATTACGGTGATTATATTGAAAAGTAATTATGATTGAGCATAACTTATGTAACAAATTCATATTTTTCTGTACTCTTGTCTTTTTCATAGTCTATCTGAGTTGAAAAAGAAAAAAAAAAAAAAAAGTCTCTCTCTCTCTCTCTTACACACAGAGGTTTATATATATATATATATATATATATATACGAAATTATTATGTGAGTATATTAACATATATATTACTTATATCAATAATCATTGGATAGTAAAAACTTATTAATTAATTGTATTAGCTATCAACACCGTAAAAGTGTTATTTAATACAGTTAAATGTCCCAATTATCAATGTTACAATGTATTTGATTTCAGTATTTTGATGAAATTTGACGTCATACCATACATAATGACAATTTTTTACTTATTTTAAAAAGCCGCTAAACATTTCACTGTGATCGCCAACATGCATTCGATACATCACTTTGACCACTCTACGTGTTGAATTTCCTTCAAACCACATTGTAAACTTTCTGTCTCTATTAAGAAGAAACTGTGAAAATTTCAGATATATGTACGCTTAAAAATTAATAATAACATGTAATTTTCAAATTTAATTTAAAAATTATAATTATGTTCAAAAAGATCAAAACTTATCAAAACTTATCAAAACCTACAAAACATATCTCAAGGGAAAATAATCAAGAAATTTAATTCAAAAATAGAGATAATGTAATTCCAATACTGTCTCAGACTTTAAGACTGGTGTATTTATATTAGTAAAACGGGTACAACTATCACAATTTCAGTGAATTACGTCATAGATTTAAAGGAAACCAAAAATTAAGCCGAAATCTTAATTTAATAGAATACTTTAACCTAAGAAAAGAGAAAATCTAAAGAAAGGAAAAGATTTCATTTAAACCAAAGTAAATGAATACATTTCTTTAAAACCTCTACTCATATTTATAAACATTATTAAATAATTTAAATTTAAAAAGAGCTATAAAACATATACTTTTTAAGGGAAGCAAAAGTAATTTCTTTCAACGTACTTTCAATATGGTTCGATTATGCTTTTTATCAAGAAAGCCTTAATCTCTTAAAACATTTGATTAATTTTACGAAAACACTATTTACTTAAATTTCCTGAAACTATTAATTTTGAAATTATTTTTACAAAACTTTTATACCAGTAAAAATAATCATAAAATTATTAAAATATTCTAAAAGTAGCAAAGGAACATTCTTAAATATATTGAAATTCAAAAGTTCGTAATAAGAAATAGATCTAAAAATAAGTCGTAATCTGGTGGGAAAGTGATAAAAATAATTTTTTTTAAATAAAAATTAACAAAACTAAGTTTTAAAATTATAAAAATATATTATTGAAGGGAACTATTTTATATTTTATAAAGTGTATAATTATATACGGAAAATTTATATATGTAATTAACACAGATCAGTACACACACACGCACACACACATATATAACACATCGATCAATAACTCCCGAGTCTAAAATAGAAAACAACATTTTTTTGCAAAATTTTTTTTTATTCATCAACATAACACCTTTTGTTAATCACCTTTTAGGGTGATACAATCGTTCCAACGCTTTTCCAAATCTTTTTTGTTGCGAGTAAATAGCGATAAACAGCTTTCTGAATCATCGACTCGTTGCTGTTTTTGTTCCAACGAAAGCAATCGCGGCACCCACTTGGAAAAAACCTTTTTCACTTCACTTCAAAAAACCTTTTTCCTGGTCCGATCGACTTAAAATTTTGACACGTTTCAAGCAAAGGTTAGTACTCTAGAAAGACCTGGTTACTGGTTTACTACGAGCGCCATCTCTGGGTTAGTTTCGGGAGTTATTGATCGATGTGTTATATATATATATAGGTTTGTGTGTGTGCTTGCATTGAAATATTGCACTCCTACACTTCATTATAACTTTTTTTGTAAAGACTATAGACAGACAAGAGGTAAATGCCGAATGAAAAATGTGTGGTGTGATAAAAAAAATTAACACTGTGAAATTATGACAAAAAATATTGACTGAAATATAATTGTCGCCTAAAATATAAATCTTTTCTATGTTTGACGAAAAATTCATAATGCCACTTCTGTTTTCATCGACTGGATGTTCCTCAAAGACCATATTCTCTCATCCCAATA
Source organism: Nephila pilipes (assembly GCA_019974015.1). Lineage (NCBI taxonomy): Eukaryota > Metazoa > Arthropoda > Arachnida > Araneae > Nephilidae > Nephila > Nephila pilipes. The sequence goes on along the minus strand of BMAW01031503.1, from coordinate 24,027 downwards.
TTGGTAATATTTGCGAGACTTAAGGTTTTCTTAGAATAAAAAGGAAGTAAAATCAAACCTTTTTCGAAAGTAAAATAAATAAATGAATTAAATATAAAACTATTATTTTTGTATTTCATTTAAATATACACTACCTGTTCTTTGAGATTGGCATCAGTTACATTTACACTCCAATTCCATGATGCATGAGCGATTTTTTGAGCATATTTGAAGGCCTGCTTATTGGCCTTTTCCATAAATTTTATCGCATCTTTCATTGTTTGGCTTTTTTCTCCCTTTGTTTGCTTTATTTCATCATATTCCTTGGCATCCAAAAGCAGCGAATAAACACAGAAGAAAGCCAATGTCACAAGGAGTGAGATTTTCATATTCGCCATTGCACCAATAATAAAGGACATTCTGTTTAAAATTTTCTCATATTAAATAGAAATTATAAATGTAAACTTTTGTGATTTAAAATCAAGAGATTCCTTAACAAATCGCAATTGTGTTTTTCGGTAAATTTCTGTAACTTTAAGGGATTCTGCACTTTTAGCGAGTATAAATATAAAAACGCTTAAAAATATGCTAGCCGAAGTATCCTCTCAAAATTATTATATAAATACAGTGATTTCTCTACAAATATCTTCGGAAAGGATTAGGGAGGGTATGGAAATGTATTCTGTTTCTATTTAGTCTTTTCTTAAAAAAAAATATTGTAGACATTCATTCCCGATGTATAGTAAGTACTGTTTAATTAACTGTTTAATTTTGTGAATGTTTGTTGATATAATGTTAATTTTGAGCAAATATACAAAAAAAAAAATTCTTTGTTCATTTTATCTTTTTTGACTGAACACGTATGTTTCAGCGTCTACAACCATTTTAAAAAAGCCTCAGTAATGTGATTGTAAAATGTCGGTAACAATTTTAAGCAAACTTATAAAAAATATTTCTTAAAAAAACTTGCTTTTTTCATTTTGAAACATACAAAATTTCAAACCGATTATCAAATTTGTGGAGATTAAAGAAAAAAGAATAAAACGACCTTACATGATTCTTGAAATGTATACTACAGCATTATAATCCATTTATCAATCATAAAAACGAGAATGATACGAAAAATTTGAAAACATGCCACACTTATTTTAAAATGAATCGAATGAATCTCGTATCATTCGAATTTTTGAAATATGTATTACATTAGCCTTTTACAATGTTGCACAGTTCTTACTGCAATAAAAAAGGATAAAAACTGATTGAGTAATACTATTTAAAAATTCACTATTTAAGATATTTTCATTACCAAATTCTAAAAAAAGTATAGATTTAGATGACACATACTAAAGAAACTTGCCAAAAGAAGAGATTTTAGTAATTTCACAAACAGTTTCCTACTTTAACGACCGTTTTGAGTATGAAAAAAGTTTAAATCATCTTAGAGAATTCAGATTACAAATATCGTCTTGACAGTAAATTTTACCCGAACAATTTAAGCGGTTTGCAGATATCGATAAAACGTTGGTACTGGTTCCTGCGTTATCACAGTTACGTTACAAAAATATAGAATTTATCTGAGTAGGAGCCTTGTTTGCTTAAAGAAAACAAATGTTTATATTTTTAAATAATAGAAAAAAGAACCAAACTGAAAATTATCAAAGAAATATACATTATATTAGACATATTGTGTGAACTCTTTTCAGATAACGAATGAACGAGAACAAATCTTATGGGGTTACTATATGATATAATAATATGATTAACAAACTTGCAAGTTTTTAAATATTTTTTTGTAAATACATAGAACTAGAAAAAAATCTAAATATTTTCTGATTTAATGCAGTTTCATAGTGCTGATTAAAAAAGAAACACTTACCGTACATGTAGCCTTACTTGTGTGAATGAACCGTTTTTATTTATTTATTTTGGAAGAAAAAAAGCTGTTGATTGTGCAACGCATTTCAAGTTGTTTGTGTATCCGCTTTAACAGAAATTTCAACGGACTTATGAAATAAACTATATTTGCGTTTCAAGGAAACTTATTCAAATAAAAATAATATACCTGCAAAAGGAATGCATTAAAAACGTTATTTCACGATTTTGGAATGAGGTTACACTAAAGAAGAATTAATACGACAATAAAAAATGTGATTCGAATTCCAAAATGAAATCAACAAATATTTTATTTAAAAACACTTTTTACTGATTCGTACGTATTTTAGACAAATTCCTGTTACTAATAGAATAATTTCTATTTAGTAAATATTTCTAATTTAGCGATAAATCTTAAATTTCTCAATTAGAAATTTTATAGTCCTATTTGTTCTTTTATTAATCCCCGATATGTATAATCTCTTACAATTCTTTCAGACTGTACTTATTGAGCATATTTGTTCTCACAACTAATTACGCTGATCTTTATCCAATAAACTAAAAAAAAAATTATGATTTTTATCAATTCCAGTTTTATAAATACATTTTTATACATAATTTATTTTAATTTAAAGTTTAAAACCCATGCTTTTTATTCTTTATTTTACGAAGAGTATTTATCACATCATTTATTAAATTTTCAAAAGAGCTGTGAGGTTTTCGTTCCATGCTTCTGTCTAATATTTTAAATCTAAAAACAATCGGAATTAATAGTACATCAGGCGCAGGTAGTCTTAAATGTTATATAATATGATAATTCTAAAGAAAATGATTACATTCAGAAAGGCCTTTTAATGTCGACCTTGAATTTTTTGCATAAACATTAACACATCAATCTAATTTTGAAATTCACGAATTTAAATTTGAATATTAAACAAAAATTACGAAGCCCGTTACAAATGAACATTTGTTATGCTAATTCAGAACCAACTGGAAAGTCAAACAATAAGAATTCCCCCCCCCCCGACATTTGAAATAAAATTTGGTATTAAATAGTTAAGAAATTAGTCGTAGTCATTTTGAAAACAAACTCAAGGCTTAGTAGATGGCAGTCAATGTTTAATTAAAGAATTACAAGAAACAAAAGCATGAAACGATTAATAAAATTATTTCAGTCGTTTTCGTAGAATTTGCAGAGAATCAACTTTATCTTATTTAGAAGAAAGGGTTTAACTGCATCTTTGCTTTTCGAATTTACATCTGTTATTAATATACCGACAATTTAAATAAGATAGTAGGTTTCAACGAAATGAGAAAATAAAAACTTTAGCACTTTGGTCTCAATTTTTTTTAAAGTCGATTTCAAAAAAATGCATTCTTTGCATGTAAAATGTTTATTTCGAAAATTGTCTCTCGTATCGATTGCATTTATTTAACATCAATGCACTCCCTTTACTTTATTTTGAATTCTAACAGTTATTTTTAATCAAATTGTTATTTTTTTTCCACCTTTAGTTTATTTTTTCAAATACTTGTTTTCTTTATATATATATACAAGATTTTTTTTGTTTTACTTTCTTCTCTTAAGCACTTTATTATTCTCACAACTACATTAACAACTCGATATTTTAAAGAATATATGAGTCAAGACCATTTATTAAATCGCAGTTCAGCAACACTGAATTTGTTAGTGGAAGTAAAGTCAAATTTACAGCAGAATTGCTCAAAATTGAACAGCAGAATTGCTCATAATACTAAAAATATTTATACAATGCTCTTTCCTTAGTAGTAAAACTAACAAAATTTTCCTTCATATTTTCTCGAAATTGCCTTGATTAGACACTGCACAATAATGTCTATAAAAATATCGATGTATTATTGACTTTGATTTTGGTTAGCCTTAACTATTTGTTTAATTTTAAATTGTTTGTTTTATAAGGAATTGGACCTGTCTTTCTTTTGGAAGTGACCCTGTGTTTGACCGTACACCCCAGCTTCGTGTTATACTTTCTGGCATATCAGATTATTTCAAAATGATTTCCAAGCAAAAAAAATTCCAGAAATCTTATAAAGGGAACTTGACAGTTCCCAAATGTAATTAGAAGTTTGAAATACTTAGGTATTTTTTTAAGTGTAAATCAGTAAATTAAATTCAAAGAGCTTTAATTAATATTAGTAATAAAATGTTCTCATAAATACATTTCAATAATTTTTATTTCACACTGGTTCTCATAACAAAAGCTATAATTTCTATTGCAAATCTAATATTCACCGTTCTAAATTTTTCAATGGATCAAAAAGTTATTTTAAGAACTGATCAAGTTTTAAGACAATACTTTTTGAAAAATGTCTTTAAAAATAAGCTTTAAAAAATGAAATTAAAGAGCTACAAATGAGATGAGTTACCATGTCAATAGTCTCATTATAAGAAGTTGTCACATAAACAAATTGTTGCTAAAGCAATTCTTCTTTGAAGCTTTCAATTTTTTAGATTTCTTTTGCTGTAAGGACGTACTGTTGTTGTAGTATCAATTTAGAATCTTTCGGAATATTTGAGAACGTGTTGCTGAGGTTACTGTTATGGATCTTGTAGCAGATGTTACTGTTAAGATGCTTTTTCCTGAGATTGATGATACAAAATTTATTGCTGATATTTTTATACAGAATTTGTATTAACAGAGACTGTAGTTACTTATTGTGGAGACCTTTGTTACTTCTCTTGCTATAAAGAATTTTGACACTAAACCTTTTTCACAATTAATTTTGTAATACAAATTATTAAGGCTCCCATCTACCCGCCATTTTGATTTCATCAGCTTAATGTTAATCCTATGGAATTTCGACTTTAATTCTCACATCTTTACGATTTGATCTATTTGAATGCAATAAAGTGCGTCTGAAAGAGCAAAAAATAATGAATGCTTCTGTGGAATTACTTTTCCCCTCCGATTCTTAAAAATATTTGAAAATATTCTTTAAAGACCGCAAAATTGAAAAACGAATAATTAAAATAAAAATAAAAATATTTTTAAAACTCTTAGGAAAAAAGTAATTCCACAGAAGCATTCTTTATTTTTTGCTCTTTCAAATATACTTTATTGCATTCAACTAGATCAAATCGTAAATATGTGAAAATTAAAGTTGAAATTCCATAGGATTAACATTACATCCGCGAAATTAAAATGGCGGGTAGACGGGAGCCTTAAGAACATTATATATTTTTAAGAAAATCTTTATTGTATAATTTATTGGTGAGGAGACTTTTAATGCTTCTTTCTGATAAAATTTTTGTTATATATTTATTTCTCCAGATAATGTTGTAATTGTGTTTGGGGATGTTATAAAACCTTCTGTTCGTATGACTGTTGTATCAGATCTAGATTCATTGCTTCCAGGACAAGAGTTTGGATCCTTGCTATTCCATCCTTTATATTCATCTCTATTATTTTGTTTCAACCATTTCATGAGAGGCTTAAAATATTTCAGTATAGAAGAAGCATCTAATTCTGTAACCTTCTGATGTGAAAATTCCCTTAATATTTCCTTCCAGGGTTTTGATTTCCCCTTTTCTAGAAGTTTGCTAAAAAAGTAAAAAAAAAAAAAAAAAAAAATACATGATTTTACAAGAATTTATTTTCAAAAAAGGAATAAAATTTCAAAACCAAAAATATGAAAATTCGGACTCTTAATAAAAAGCGAAGAAGGTATTTGTGAACAAATCTTTATGATAAGTACTTCAAACTGTAGTACTAGCCTTCTGATATAAAAAATATCATAATTAATAAGCCTTATTACTTTATATTAGTATTAAACATCACAAAATAAGTAATATAAAATTTAATATAAAAAAAGATTATCTTTGAATTCATTTTTAACATAATTTGATCCTTTATTTGTATTTTAGAAACACAAGACATGGTAAGTAATTTGAATAAAGTTGTGAAAATTGTTAGAAAAATAGGATTAGGCCTCGAAAACCAATCTCTGGCAATAATGACGAGATATTTTTTGATATGACCAGGAAAATTATATTTAAGCTTTATCATTTTTCACTTTTAAACAGCTTCTAATTTTCGTCAAATATGTCGTGTCAAGTTTGATTATCTGTCACAGTTTCATTCTAGCAATTCATTAGCGTAACGATGTCTAGTTAATGTTGTGGTTAAAATTAATACTCGTAGAATAGCTGTCCAATAAATATGAAGTTTTTTTTTGGTTACCCATTAATGCCTCGATTACTTTGAAGAGTTTATTGGGGGCGCAATGACATTTGATGTACTTTAAATCTAATGACTCTCAAATCCTGTTGTTGAAAATGAATTTCAAACGCGAGTTATCATTTACATTTCATTAACATTTTAAAAAGCTGAAGTGTTACATTAATCCGGGGAATAACAATGAAGAGATTGTCCAAAAAATTTCTTATTTTAAACCCATACACTTAACTTTCTACTGTTTGAACTATTATTATTTTCTTGAATACTTATTTTAAGAATTTACTCTTATTTTAGAATTTCCGTAAAAATAACGTTGCTTTATTGAATATGGATTTCTGTTAAATGAAAATTTATAATGAAAACGGAGAAATGAATGTTAAGTATTATTTTGGAATTGAATTTTTTTTTAAATGAAACCAATGTAGCTTGTAGTTTTATTCTTGCAGGAATCAAAACTCAATTAAAGAATTTAATAATGGTCAATTAATTTTTTTTATCTTTGTGTGAGACATTATAGTAAAAGCTTTAAAGAGTTTATTAGCTCTTAAATCACTTCAAATTTTTAAATTTAAGTACTAGAAGAGAAATTTGAGATCCTTCTGAGCTGTTTTTTTAGCAGCTCACATTTCAATTTTTTTTTGTGGAGTATGTGCAAATGGCTTTTAAGCTCATTTTTTATGAGCAATTTCATTCACTTGAAATATTTCCATACATACTCCGTAGTAAAGACTAAAAATTAAAAAGAAAAACATATCGTGTGAAAACAGGAAGTATCTGGAAGAAAAACATTTAAAATGCACAATTTCACAACCAATTTACAAAATGTGTATAATATAACACAAAACTTACGCTAGCAGTTGCCCAGCCTTCTTTTTCTTATAAATATTGCATTCATGCAATGGACCTTTATGATGTATTTTCTCGCAAAGAATTTCATGCAATTGAAACTGAAGAATGTTTGAGAAGAAGTATCTGAAAATTTAAAAGGGAATGAAATTCAGGAAATCATTTTTATCCAATAAGCAACTTAAACTAACATTAATTTACAATCTAATACATTAAAAGTTTTAGGTTAGTGTTTTCTAATTCTCTACATGTTCAGAAATTTTTATTTTACTTTCCTTCCAGTTTCTTTAATTTAAGATTCGGAAGTCCCTTGAAAGAAGAAGAAAGTTTGGAATTCGGTTTTAGTTAAAATAAATTTAAAATTACTACCTGGTTTTTGTTTTTCATTTTAGCAAAATAGTTCTTTTTCAAACTTTGTATTTTATCTGACAGTGGAAATAAAGTGTTAGACAGTTAAAGAAACAAATAAATACTAAGCCAATTGGAGCAGATAAATGTATTATTATGAAATCTTTGACACCATTTTTGTGACTCTTAAACTTAAGGTTCAGATTCGAAATTAATTCTTAGACCTATGAACTTTGTCTTAAGACAGTTATTAATTTTTGTGCATTTTTTGCACAAGTACAGATAAACTCTTCCGCTATAGGTTCCATTCCATTGTATATGAAAATTACATTATACAGTTACTACCTTGAAACTTTTGATATAAATATCATCAAAGATGTAAAACAGTCATTAGTAGCTGGTGTTCTTTATACCTGTGGCAAAGGGGGTCAGTAAGTATTGAGTGCCAGTGGCATTAACGTTGAAAATCATCAAACCTTCAATCTTTGAGTCCGAAGAGCACATGTCTGGTCGCCTTTTGCAGTACTCATATCAACTAAACCTGGGGGGCCCAACATTTTTTAGAAGAATGCCACTATCTTTTAACTTTTCCAACAAAAAAAAAATAGAAAGATGAAAAAACGCTTTTCATGAGTTGATTTTGAAATTTTTGCTAACAGCACATCTTTTTCATATCTGAATAGTGAAGGCGTAAAAAAGGATGTAACAAATAAAACAAAAGCTAAAAATTAGGTTTTGCTGTCAATAAACATTACAAAGATTCCATCAGTTAAGCTAGGTATAAAATTAAAATGAATAACTTGAAAAATTTTACTCTAAGTAATTGTTAAACAATCAGTGTTTCATAACAGTGGTGTTTGAATTTGTATTTTTTTACCAAGTGATCCATTTAAGGATTAGTTCTTGAAGTTGCTAAAGAAACTTAGTGTTTTAGGTGCATATTAGCTATTTTTGTACGATAGTTTATTTTATTATGTTTATAATAGACAACATTTGTTTAGAAACATATCTTGATCCAAATCTACAACAATATCCGACAAATAAATCGTGTAAATTTGGAAAAACACGTGTGGGTACAAATAATTAAACCCTAGCACTGATGAATCTGAAAAATTGATACTAAAATTTTAAATCTATCACAGTTTGGAGCAGAATTAACTTTCGTAGCTAGTTCCAGTATACTATGAAATGTGTTAATCTATTTTCATCCAAAATCACTACCAAAACCCAAAAGATTGTTCAGAAAAGAAGATATGGTGTATAACTGAGAAATGTAGGAAAAATATAATTTTTTTTCCTGTAACCGCAAACTTAATTTTAAATGTTCCATAATATGGGAGAGAAAAGATTAATTCTACATACAATTTTCATTCTTGAGTAGCAAGAATACTTTGAACAGTTCATCGTTTTTTTCCAAATATTTAAAAACAATCTCCCTCAAATTCTAAAATCTCACAAGTGTACTTATCAAGAAGTTCATCCATGATATCAAAATTATCGTTCGTGGGTCACTTTAACACGCTCAACTGTATATTTTCTGAGATGTCACAGCTTTCATCTAAAACTAGCGATAAGAATTTGAAATATAGTAGTCCACAGACAATTTATGTGCCAACATTCTGGCCTCTATCATCTATACGATGCATGATGATATCTCGAGACAAAGCTATTTTATTGTCCATATTTTTGAATTTTATATCAGCGCTTTTCGAGCAAATATTAACACGTTATTTTTTCTTACTTCTCCTTTGTCTGAATAAGGTTTTTTTTTATTGCGAACCAATAACAGAGTAAGTTCGTAAGAATTTTTCACCAAAATTTCCAATTCTACGCTTTTCTTCTGAAACATGGACTTAAGCTGGCTATTGATTTTTTTATAGATAAAATCCATTCGCAAATGTGTGAATTGACAAGATGTTTGTTGTTGAGTTAAAATGTTGGCCCAGATTAAATTTTTTAGGACTGGTACACTAGTTTTTAGCCACTTTTAGAACTCCTCCGTGCCACACTGAAGCATAAATGCCGCGCGTTGGTCGTCCTGAATTAGACCAAAAGGAATTCCCGCTTGAGTAGTTATTAAGTGGGTTTTACTTTTATTGTCGTTATCATTGAAGAGAGTCACGCATATTTCCCTTCCAGGTATTATCTTGATGATACAAAGAGGGACATACTGACAATATTTAAGAAAAGGCTGTTCTGCAATTCATATGCATCCCATCCTTGTTGTATGGAGTTTCGCTTTGATCAGTTTCCATTTGAGTTCATCGGCTGTCTGTAGTTGAGATGGAGGGTCTATTTTACTCATGATCCTTAACCTATATATTGCCAGTTGCAAATTATGGATGGTTGTCTCAGATAGACTTAAAGAGGAAATATTTGGCTGCTGGTTTTGCGTAGGGTGCATTGAAAGATAGGATACTTAGAGCTTACTATTTACCCTAATTTATTGGGGTTCATTTAAATATTAAGGTATATATTTTCAATCAAATAAAGTGCTTGTCATATTTATATTTTCTATGCAAATATTTTTTTTTTGGTGCTAGTCGCACGTTAGAAAGAGTAGTACAATGTCCACGGGCACGACGTCTAGTCGAACATTTAGTATATCTCTGATATCCCTTATCTTAAGGAAATCTACAGTTTGAACTAGACAAGTGATATTCTTTTACTCAACTTCTGCACATTTCAGCAGCTGTGAATCGAATGTGATTTGAGTAACAATGATCAAAATCGAGCAATTGCGCAACGAAATTCATTGTAAGTCCATGTAGATCAACCACATTTAGAAATGCATATAAGAAGGTATCTGAAATTTTTTTTCTGGAAAAAAATTTATTTATAATTTTTTTAGAATATAAAATGAGGATGCAAATAATTAAATGTGTATGTAGTATGAAGCAATAAGACCCTCGCTCTGAATCAAAGTCTAGACTAAACTTTTATCTTCAGAATGTAAATTTATTCTCAACCTCTTAATGTCAATGGCAAAAACGAAGCAGTCATATCTCACAAATATTCGATGAGAACAAACTCACTCTTAAGAACCAGACTTACCTGAAATATTCTGCTCCAGCTGCAATATGATACTTAGCACCAATATCAAAATTCTTTTCTGTTCTTTTCACGGGTGGACAAACGCCTTGATATCTCAGCCTATGCAAAAAGTGTACGATATCAAATACTCTAACAGACCTTTCAATATAAACAATTTTATATAAGAGAGTTTAAACATATATTTTGTTCATTTCTCAGAATGAATCAATGGAAAGCAGACTATTTATGATTACGAACTACTCTCTATTTGTATGGGAATTATTCTGAAGCTTTCTCATCGATATATCTCCTAATCATGACAAAAGTCATTTTAAGGTTTCTGTGAAAGAATGGTCTATTTCCAGAATTTGTTTTTGTTGAATTATTTGTTTTTTGCATTTTTCAAAGCATATTTGTATGTAAAATGGATTGAAATATAACAAATGTATTTTTTTCAGTTTTAGTTTTATAACAAGCCAGTTTTCTAAGGAAAAACATCATTAAAGTGTTTTCTAAAACTGCCATTCAAAGAATGTGGATTGAAGAGGAATTTCTAGTACGATTTTAGAAAAGAACAAAAAGTTTTGGAATATAGGGATAGTTTCTGATTAAAAATATATTTATAACTTAATCTAAATTCACTAAAACTTTAAATTTATTTACAAAATATAAAAATAAAAGTATTTGTATGCATTTACAGAAACCTAACATGAAAGAAAAATGAGAAAAAAATGAATCAAATTATAATTAAAAGTACTTCCTCCAAATTTTTTAACTGGCAAAATAATGTTAGATGAATAATATTTCACTAAATTTTAAAAGATAGTTGATGGACCAAAATTAAATATTTTATTTTTGACCTAGAATGTAATTCGAAATGCCTCGTTTTGGTAATGAATTCGGTCTGAAAATAACATTATTTTATAGAGAAAAGGCTTTCTTTCAAGTTCCTATTTTCAAATGTATGCATTATTGTATATGTTCAAATATATTTTTTACATATGCAAATGAGAATATAAATAGATAAGATTTTAAAAAGTTGAACTGGGCTATATATTCGACTAGAAAATTGATGCCAAAAGTCACAGGCATTCAATGGCAACTTCTCAACATTTTAGGATTAGAATTCAAGAGTATAAATTTGTCCGGAAATAAATAAATAGCCTCACTACGACCCCTATTGTTTCCAGTCCTACTGAAAATTCTCTTGGAATTACCGAAGGTTTTGAAAATGATTAATACACCGTATATTGATAATTTAAAATAATTATCATCCTTAATGGTCACTGTATTTAATATGTGTCATAACGCAGCGCACGTTAAAACTGGCTCGTTGTAATTGGTTTTATAAACCTTTTATTGCTATTGATAAAACAGTATTTGCTCTAATATTCTGTAATGAATCATTACAAATTTTGATTACTTTGATTTTTACTTATTTATTTTTTATTCCAATGACGCAAGATTTGAATCTTAAATTTTTTTTTTAATTTCTTGGACCTATATTTTAATCATGTGGTATATAGTTTTACCAAAAGATTCAATTTTCGAAGAACAACACAGTAATTTGCATACAGTTCCTTAAGAAATTATAAAGTAATTTTAATTTTGAAAATATATCATTTAATAAAGGTAACAAATTTAACAAAATTAAATATGTTATTACAACACATTTACTATAATAAAGTTTCAATTATTTTGAATAATAAATGTATTGTAATAAGGGAATGTAAATATTTAAAACAAATGAAATAACAAATTATTAGAACCACTTATCTAAAAACAAAAAAAGAAGTATGAAAATTAATATAATATTGGTTCCCCATTTTTACTCTCTATGTTTCATTGAAATTGCCAAATAGTTAAGTTCAATTTCAGAAAAATAATGTGCTATTCTCTTACAACGGCTATATCCAAATCATGGACTGAAGAGAACAGTTTATTGTTGGTATCTATTTTGTGACATAATGCACCATAAATGTTTCCCACGAAGTTCAAATCTAAACTTTGGCTTGTCCGTTGGAAAGTCTATTTTTTTAAATCATTCCTGGGGGGATTAGATATATGGCAAAAATAATTGTTCTGCAGAAATATTCAGTTAGCACCATCTAATAAAGACCCAAACAGTGACAGATAATCATATAGCATTGCTTGATGCTGTGCAGAGTCCACACGCCCCAAATGCTCTGTAAATCGTTCAATCCAATCCTGACAATAAAGGCTCCCCAAATCATTTTACTGATCTTCCCATTTGTAGACTGAAATGTCTTTTCGTTCATCAAGTCATATCAATCGTTAGAGTTTGTAGTTATGAAGCCTTTAAGGTTAAATATCGTTTCATCAGAAATGTAATTTACTTCCACTCATTGTTACACGACACAACACTTTTCACTCATTTCAGTCTATCTTCTTAATGATGTTTCAATAACTTTCTCTTCTATTTTTTCATTTTCATAAATTTTGTATTAGTACAAAGAGTCTTCTAAAATGTGGCATGTGAAGTGATTTTTCTGAAACACTCCCAAATTTTTTGAGTCGAAATACTTTTTTTTAATTAATAGTGGAAAAATTTGTACTGTTAAACTTCCCGTACTGTTAAACTTCCTTTTTTCCCTTCCAGATCGTTATATTTGGTTTAAAGCATGTATGCTAATTATGATATTGCAAATTTCAATTTTAGAGTGTTTCATTTATCTCTCGATTCCTCTTTCAGATTTACCTTATAATATAAAATTTTTCTCACTTCGTCCTCAGATATCCCTTTATCCTGAGATATCTTTAACGGTAACGGTAACGGCTAAAATTACGAGGTTCCTATTTAATGAATTAAATTTACTCTCTCATCATAATTTATGAAGAAAATATCATAATTAATTAATTTTTACTTAATTTGAAAGAGCTATCAAAGTTAGGATCAAGGCAACAAGCACCTGGGCTTTCGACAGAGTGAGGAACTGCCGAAACAAACTAGAAAAGTAAAGTTACGAAAGCGCGCATTGCCATTGGATGCTATAGCCGTAAGCTAAGAAGCATATATAGCAATGGGCGGAGAGTATGGATATCTTTAGACTTTCCACACCACGCCACAGTCAGTGTTTGCCTCTTCGTAGACGACACTGCTGTGTTAGCACAAGGAGCCAGCTTCAACTATACCATCAAAGCTTTACAAAACTACAGTGATACCCTTGAACTATGGTTAATGGACTGGAGGATCGAAATTAATGTCGACAAAACACATGCTATCATCTTCAAAAAATTTGGAAAAATTGGACCGACATTAAACTTACAACTTTTTGACGAAGAAATAAACTGGGTCACAGTGGTTCGCTACTTGGGACTTCAGTTAGACTCCAAATTAACTTATAAGCAACATATTAAACACATTTCAGAAAAATATTGGAACAAAATTCATCTATGCATCTCTCTTATTGGCAGAAATTCACCACTCTCATTAAAAAACAAAGTGCTACTCTACAGACAAGTTCTTCGACCAATCATCACGTACGCCGCCCCTGTTTGGGGTTCGGCTGCAACAACACATATGAAAAAAGTCAATATCATGCAGAACAAGATACTCAGGATCGTGACCAATTCACCCTGGTATATCAGAAACTCAGTCATCCACAAGGACCTAAATATTGAACCCATAGATTCTTACATAACCAAACTCTCACGAAACGTTTACACCACCATCCTAAATCATGACAACGAAATAATTAAAGCTCGAACTATTTTCACAGATCCACTCTCTAAATTCAACTTTGCTTATAAAACCACCAAATGGTCTCTCCCATTAAAACCGCCTTAATGTCTTTTCTATTTATTAGTTTTACACAAACTTATATGTTCAGAAAATAGCATCATTCTTTGATATCTTTTATTTCCTCTATCTCACATATAGTTGATACGGAATGGTATCACTGGTACTCCTCAGAGTTTTTTTTTTTTCAATCATTGCTTTCTAGTTAAATACCAAACGCCGACGGGCGCCATCTGCTGGACTTTTCATTCATAACTTATTCCATCACACTGAGCAAAAGCGATGACTCGCTGACGCTCGTCAACCATCTTGTGTATGTATGTATGTGGATATCTTTAATAAATCGTAGATAACAAAATCAAAATCTGCAACTTTGCTACTCAGATAACGTAGTCATGAAATACTAAGGCCCGCGTTTTGTAATGATTCTGATGCCACTTAAAATATGCTAATTTTCTAAGGTTGACTTTTAATATCTCATCAGATATTTTATTCAATTTTTGTAAAAAAATTACTACACGTTTTATAAAGCTAAAATTGATTTTTAAAGTTTCAATTAGTATAGAAAGTGTTTCCCTAATTCACTTTAAATGCACACACATAAAATTTGCGTATTATATCTTTTATTCAGAATTGGACTAATTCGTTAGTGATCATAATTTCTCAATGCACTGTATAACGAAGTGTACATTTCCAAAGTCATATCCTATTAGTGATAGCATCTTTAATTTAGATCTTTGTAATAATTTTTTTTCCTTTATCAAGAAAATTAAAATTTTACGATATTAAAGGACAATGCAGAAACTTTTTAATTTACTCGGTCTCCTTTTACGTGAATTACTTCAAAGTGGTTGAGTTATCAGAACCAATATACCACTAAAAATAATTTGATGATTTCTTAGATTAATTTATTTTAATTATGTGCATATATATATATATAATATATATATATATATATATATATATAGTTGTACAGTGATCATTTTTGAAGAATGGATTCTTATTTATAATACACGCGATTTACAATACACGTGATTTTCATGATGTTTTTATAGAATCAGTTATCCATGTAAAAGGTAGAACTAGCCCTTTCGATAAGATATACTCTTATTTTTAATTATATAGCAAACTAACTGGATAAATAATAAAAACAACAAGGTAAACATGTATTTAATTCACTTCAAGAATGCAGAAAAAATGCCTTGTCTAAATACAAAAACAGTAATTATCAACCCTATTTTCTTCATTCATTTTTTTTTTTAAAAAAACTTCATTACTTTGCTGTTTATTTTATATTTTTACTAATTTTTTCAGTTTTTGTATACTCGTGACAAAAAATTACAGTTTGAAATAAAATTTATTTAAAGTGGATACAGTAACAAAACTTGTTAAAAAATTATATCATTCACAAGAACAATATCCCTTTCCGTACCTGTATTCCCAATATTTCTTATTTAATTCTTCGTGCTTAATTTTTCCATTGTATACTTGATGCCTCCAGTGATCTACAATATATGCATACATAGGTGCAATGACATGATCCAAAGCCATTCTTATAAGGTAGTTGATTTTAGATTTTTCGTATTCTGAAAGGAAAAAAAAAAGTTTCCCTTTTTTGTTACATATATATTCTAGTTAGCTAAAGCAAATATGTTCATGTTCATTTTTAGAAAAAAATTCTCAAATGTAGAATAAATTATTTTTAGGATAGCTCTTTAGAATAAATTCGAAAGTTGAGAAACACGTATTTATGAAAATTATGAAAGTATTTGATGTGTAAAGAAAAGATAAATGTAAACTGTAATAAAATTTTTAGATTTGTTATTTCAATATTTTTATATGAATAATATTTAACATGCATAAATATAAGGGTTTTCATTTTCATTTTTAAGCAAATGTCAAGTGAAACAATGTGTGATTTTCATTTTTCTACATTTTCATTCTTTCTTATGTATACTTCACAAAAATAAATAAATTAAAATATTGATAATTACAATATAATGAAAAGTCTTTGGAATTTTTGCAGAATCCTTCATATAATTTGGAACATTGTTTAAAACATAAACTGAAAGAAAGTTACTACAAAATATGATGATATACACTCATACATGTGTGAAATGGAAGAAGCTGGAATGTGAAATATAAATATACACATCAATTACTTGTTGCAGAATTACTGAATAAAAATATGTTAAAGTAAAATGATGCAATAAAAAATAGATCCAAACTATATAGTAAAAAGCGATAATTATTATTACTACCTGTTAATTTAGTTTTTTATATGTTGCCCTTAAAGCACAAACATAGAATTGGATCAAAATGCATTTAGTTGCACATAAACAGTTGTGTTAATTGTTATAAAAATAACAATTTCACACGTTTCTTTAACGTAAAGTTATAGAATGCTCTATTAAAATTTGAAATACTTTCATTCCAAGATTTTCTCTCGGTTCTCTGAAAATTTAAAATAATTTGCAAAGCTATTTCTGTTTTATTTCAATACAAACAATGTACTGAAATAAAAATTTGTAAAAGAAATTATAAAAATATTAAATCGTTTATAAATTTATTAACAAATCTGAACTTGGTATATAAATATTTTCTAAAATTGTTTAAAAAAGTATCAATCCAATTCTTGCTTTTCTTCCCTAGAACCTGAAGAGCATTTAGAAGTTTCTTTTAATCATATTATTTTTAATTAAATAGATTGAGAGAGAGAGAGAGATCTAAGATTTGTAACAATACAAATACTAAGATGGATTTCAGAAACAATGAATACACAATCATACCTTTTGTATTATTTAAATCCCGCTTCCTTAAAAGACCAACACTTCTTAGATATTCAAGAGTATTGGAAGACAACAAAATAAGATCACCAATGGCTTCATGAAAACCTGTGAAAATTGAAAGGGTAAAAAAATTTTAAACTCTAACAAAGCGAAAGAAAAGAATGCATTAAATTTGGTACTCGTATTAACTATTCAATGTTCAATATGTTAAGCAAGACTAATTAATTTTATAAATCACTCGAAGTATTCTTTTATAAAGATAATAAGCTTCCTAGTTTTGTGAATTCCATTGACTTAATTAAAGGTACCTTTATTTAAAATATGGTCACGAATCTTATTTTTAAGTTACACACGGTTTTTAAAACCATTTTCAGAAACTTCTACAAGGAAACGTTGGAAAACGACGTCGAGATTGCAGTGTGGTTAAATTGTAGATTTATGAGATTTTTTTTTCTCTATGGTTCTTTTCACGGATCAAGGAAAATTCATAAAAATATTCAATAAAATATGTATTAAACATTCTAATTTGATATAAAGTTTCTTTATTAATTGATCAAGTATCTTGGACCATTTACCATTAATTAGATCAATTGATTAACCATTAATTCATTTATTAGATCAATTAATTAACCATTAATGCATTTATTAGATCAATTATTTCATTTTAGAATCCATTGTTCATGTGTAGCATCTATAAAATTAGAATACAAAAACCCATCGCACTCAACAATTTATATAAAAATTTATGAATATCTAAGTTTCTTAAAAATACATTCCTCATTATATGTGTGTAAGGTAGGGATGGAGGGAGGGGGAGGAAAGTGATACATACATTTTACATAGAAATTGAATACTACTTTAAACATTTAAAAGTTGGGCTACGGTAGCCTAGTGGATAAGGCAGCAGACTCATAGCCAGCGGTTTTCCCAGAGTCGTATGTACGAGGGCTATCCAGAAAGTATATTACGTTTTGGAATAAAAAATAAACAAATTATAGGAAACAAATTTTATTATATACAGATGAAAGCCACACTCAAATACTACTTTTCTACATAGTCACCATTCAAATTAAGGCATTTATCGTAGCGATGTACGAGCTTGGAAATTCCTTCGTCGAAAAATTCGGCCGCCTGCGCCTTCAACCACTTCGTTACCTCTTCTTGCAGCTGTGCGTTGTCATCAAAACGCTGCATAGCCAGCCACTTCTTCATTGCTGGGAATAGGTGGAAGTCGCTCGGTGCCAGGTCAGGACTGTACGGCGGATGAGGAAACAACTCCCACTTAAAAGATTCAAGAACTTTACGAGTGACATTTGCCGTGTGGGGCCGGGCGTTGTCGTGAATTAACAAGATCTTAGAGCTCAACATTCATCTGCGCTTGTTTTGAATTGCTCTTCTGAGTTTTTGGAGAGTTTGGCAATACCTTTGAGAGTTTATTGTAGTGCCTCTTTCCAGGAAGTCCACCAAAATCACACCTTTTCTGTCCCAAAAAACAGTCGCCATCATCTTCCTTGCCGACATTGTTTGCATGCATTTCTTGGGTTTTTGGGGAGAACTTGTGTGCCCCCACTGCATTGATTGCAATTTCGTTTCACAGTTCACGTGTTTCACCCATGTTTCGTCACCAGTAACGATGCGATCGAGTAAAGAGTCACCATCCTTATGGTAAGCGTCCAAAAAGTTCAACGCTGCAGCCATTCGCTGATTTTTGTGGTCCTCTGTCAAGATTTTTGGAATCCATCTTGCACAAAACTTGTGGTAACCAAGCTTTTCGCTGATGATTTCGTGCAACAAACTTCGCGAAATTTGTGGAAAACTCAAAGAAAGTTCCGTTATTGTGAAATTTCGATTTTCACGGACTTCAGCATCGACTTTTTCGACAAGTTCGGCAGTCACTATGCTGGGTCTCCCACTTCGATCTTCGTCGTGAACATTGGTTCGGCCATTTTTAAATCTTATGACCCACTGACGCACTCCACCTTCAGTGATAATGTTGTCCCCATACACTTCACAAAGCTGCCGATAGATTTCTATCGGTTTACAGTTTTTTGCAGTCAGAAACCTTATTACTGCACGCACCTCGCAGCTCGCGGGATTTTCAATTAACGCAGACATTTTAAACCGTCACAGTATCTGAACAGAGCACAGCACGAACCTCTCACTAGCACGGCTAGATGCCCACTGAGCTGCGCAACGCTCTGACCCCAAGATGGCCGCGCTAGCCCCGCCCCTAGCGGACACAGACGAAAACGTAATCTACTTTCTGGATGGCCCTCGTACAAGCATGATGTTGCTAAAGATTCACCATGCAGCAGGGGCTGATGAACGTTAAATTATGTCGAGGTTCAAAGTCTTCTCGTTGGCATGGTGTGGAAGTTAGGTGAAAGAGGTGCCCATTTCGGTGGGATCCTCGACACTTGGCTGAGGTTCAAAATTACGAGGTCCAATGCCAATAGCCGTCCGAAATGGATCCAACTCTGAAACTAGGTTCGCAGTGTGTATCTTCCACCTGGGTGTTATACATAGAGTCTACATGTTTAAACTGAATTTTTATAACTCAGTTTTCCAGGCCGAGCTTTCAGCATTCGAATTTTTTGTTTTGTAGGCAGTCTCTCATAACTTTAAGGTTTAAGTTTACTCCGACAGTTTATAATCAATATTGCTACTGCAGAGTACCAGAAATAAATCGGCTTATATTAATACCATTAAAGAAAAATTAGCAACTTATTCTGATTTTTACAACTTACACTAGGTTTGGGCCTACGCCGGAGATTATTATAACGAAATTCCGGATTTCTTTGCAAAGCTCGCTGTCATTTATGATGAATGAATGTCCCTGACCCTCGGTCTTATATTGTTATGATTTAAAAAAAAATAAGCTTCTTTCTGACTGGGAGACCTGGTGGTCAACTTGTAATACTGATATTTGGGTTCAGTCCTACATTTCTTGACCAAATATGAGTTTTTATACGAATTCTGGTTTTATTATTCGCTTCTTAACTGCTCGTGATCCCTTTATTTCTTATTTAAATCGCTTTAATTTGAAAAACACAAATTTATGTCTCTGTGGCTCTGTTAGAATTGCTGATCATTACGTTTTCTCTTGCTCTTTTACCAGAGATTTTCATTTAAAATGTCCTGTTTTAAGGCGAAAAGTATTTGGCTTAGCTCCATGTATGAAAATTCTTACTTGCATTCTAAGCTTAAATCCTGTATTCTTACGGCTCAAAAAATTATTCAACAAATCTCTTAATTTTTTAAAATTTTTACTATATTTTTTAATATTTTCCTTTCCCCTTATTGTGTAGCTATAATTGTATAAATTGTATATAAGTTCATACCTTTGCCTAACACTTCATTTTGTTCATGAATTTGGGGAGGCTTTTGTATTGTGCCATTTAACCTGTTATGCATCTTATTTCTGCAAGAAAATTCCAACTGTTAGTTTTTCCTTTTCATGTTTCTGTTACGTACATTTTCTGCTGTGCAAATACATTGTACACTTTATTTAACTTTAATTTCGAAATTATGTAAAATCTTGTTATTTTGTCAATAAATGCTGAGTGCGGGGGAGATTGTTTCCCGAGGGGCCAGTTTGCAGCTCAAAGCCCTTTGGGTAAGCTCAGTCCTCTTGGGTATTCTGCCAATAGCCGTCGTATTGCTTCTCGTGCAACGTTAATAAAATCAAACCAATTTAAAAAACATAAAAACTAAAATAATTAAAAATATTTAATTCCTACTGCATAAAAACTGAATACTAATATTGTTCCAATTGCCTGCAGTGTGAAATCTGTTGCTAATGCCAATAAAACAATGTTTATCTATAACAATATTAAAACTTGAAACAATACCACTGCGTTAAAATGTATCAGACCATAATTTTTCTTTCGTGAACAAATAAGGAGACTCGGTTTGATGTTTGCAGACGATCCTACGGCGCTTGCGTGAATTTCTTCCTGTCCATAGAAGTTGTTAGTTACTGATAGCGCACTGATGACCGAGAAAATGTAACGAGAGCCGTCTTATTTCGGTTTTTGAAAAAATGACATAAAAATTCCAACAACACTATAGTATTATATTTTGCGTGAAGCTTTGCGGTTTCGAAAGGGATATGAACCAGAAATAAACAAAGTTGAAAGGGATCTGATTTCAGTTTAGAGAGGGTACAGTTGAGCGTCACCTCAAAAGAGGCAATCCTGAAAGGAAACAGGCTTCTGCCTCTGACAATGGCAGAAGAATGTGATTATTCAGACACAACAGTGTTATGAATTAATGTAGAATATTTTTGAACACTCTGTAGCCGCACAACATAATTTTAAACAGCCATAATATTTCAAACAGTACTTTTTCATCAGTACAGTTTTCTCTCAAAAGTATGATTATTTTTCAATATGTGTTTAAATGATGGAATGTTTAGTAATAAAGTAAAACAAAAATTTTAAGAATTACATCAACAATTTATTTGCCAACTTTTTTTTTATTTTGATAAATTTAATCTGTACTGTTAAGCAAAATTAATTTATATAAGTAAGTTTAAATAGATTTAGAATGTTAATTAAGGGAAATTTAATTTAACCTGTACACGAAGAATAATTCACTTTAGCTGAAAATAAATTAAGTTAATGTCTGTCTGGGCTTAAGAAGTCCTATCAGGCAGTGTTCATCTATCCTTTCTGCAGCCTTTGGACCCGGGACGTTAATTACTAGCTAATGTCCTGCAGAATGAGTAGTCCGACGATGGATACCCTAGTTAATTTCCTAACCAAACTTGGTACTTGGCTGAGTTGAACCATGACATGTTACTCAAGCCGAAACCACTGAAATCAAACCAAGGCCGGAAACGTTTGTAGTGGATACGTTAACCACTACACCAATGCTAAAATCAAAATAGTAGAATTAATTTACTTGTTAATTTTTTTAAAAAAAGTATTTATTTAAATGCCTCATGTAATGAAGATATTGAGAAAAATTTGTTCGGAAACTCAGAAAGGTACGTAATATTATAGTTTGAGTTATATATATTTACAAAAGATGTTACCTGGATTTGCAGCTCCTCGGAAAAGATATGGTAGATTAGCATAATGCATATAATATTGAATGTGTCCCATTTCGTGAAATACTGTTTGCAGTGAAGATAATTCCACGAAACAGCACATTTTAATTCTGGGTAAAAAAGAAAAAAAATACGCAATAATGAAATCAACCATTCACACACAGATATATATATATATATATATATATATGTTACATATATATATATATATATATATATATATATATATATATGATGAAACGAAAAGCGATTACTTTATTTTAACTTTACTTAATTTAAATTACTCACCTAAAATCAATCCAAATACATACCAACCAAGCTTCGCGAGTTATAACCTACAATATTTTTTTCATAGAATTTTCCTCAAGATTCGATATGACGTCAGAGGCTGATTAGTGTAAAACCTCGTGTTTCCTTCGCCATTTGGTATTTTTCACTCTTCCCTCGCTAACTAGCGCACCCCGCGTTCAGTGTCCCATAGAACAGTGCTCCGCAACTGGTGTGCCGCGGCACACTGGTGTGTCATGAGCCAGATACAGTTGTGCCGCGGTCAAATTCATTTGACATTTTACAATTTTTCATCATGTATTTAATACACAATGAATTTTTTTTTCATAATAATGTCTATTTTTCTAAATATACTATAGAATAATTATTATAACTAAATAATTATTCAATGGTCCCCTGGTGAGAACAGTTGAAAACTGCACAGTGTGTTGTGTAAACACCAAGGCCCACCAAATTAATCATAGATAAAGCAAAATGACCGTTATGCGCGTTGTTGAAGACTCATGCGCATGTGTTATTTGCATTTGCGCGTGGTACATCACGTTCACTCTTATGTCATTGTTGTCACTATTTTACAATACAAAGTTAAATAAACACGTTCCTACCACTAACGATAATTATTATTAATTATCTTACTGAATTATGTATGGTTAACGTTCTTCGTATAAAATTTTTTAAGTTTTATACCCCTTTAACTTTTTCCCTTCGGCGGTACATATGCTGTAACATAAAAATTTTGTCCCTTGATTTCGGTTTCGGTACAGATGCTGTACCAAGCGATTGAGAGAATATTCCTCCCCCCCCCTTTTCTCAGAAGAAGTTCTCCGATGCCTTTGTCACTCGGTGTCTTTTTGTCCGTAATTGGATACGGATAACTTTTTCGCCAATATTATCATTTGCGTGAGCATTTCAAATGGTTGGCGATGTTTCGGAACTACAACTTACAAGGCTGAAGATATTCTCCATTCGATAATTTTACGCTGTCCGTAATAGAAGAATTTTTCTTTTCTCGGGTTTGTTTCTTAAATTTTTAAGAATGCCTCAGAAATATCTCACGCAAATGGAGATTGAAATTGATATGAAGAATTTAGATGAAGAAAATTTTGATGATAGTGATTCAGAATGCGAAAAATTAGAAAATACCATTTTGGGAGATAATGTGGTTGATTTGGATACATCAAGGAATTTTGTTGAGAAAGCAGAAAGAGCTTATTTTCATGGAAAGAGGTCAATGGATTGGAAACGTAAAATGTATTACCATTTTTGGGGAAAGTCGGGTTAAAAGTTCATACTAGCAATTATAAATGCCAGCATGAATATTGCTGTTTTAAATGCGTTTCTGATATTTAAGTCAAATCAAACTTCGTCAAATTTCAGTTTAAAAGAATGAATTTAATAACATTTTTGATAGGAAATATAAGTCATAAAATTACAGAGCCTTCAGTGACACAAAAATTGAAAACAAAGGATACAAAATTTTCTCATTGGTCAATTGACGAAAAGAAAAAAAGACGATGCATATGTTGTGCTAAAAAGAATTTACAAAGAAGAACCACTATAATTCGTAAGGCATGCAACATGGTTCTTTGCACTGACCAGAATTGTTTTTGAAGAATATCCCACAGTTTATTTAAAAATGACACAACACAGAAATAACTGAAAAGAAAAGATAAGAATAAAAAAAATAAATTGAACCGATGGAATTTCAGTGGGCAGGGAAGTTAAATGGAGAACAAATAAACAAAAAAAAAGGGCCTCTTTTAAGAGCCAAAAATTTTTAAAAGAAGAACTCACTTTTTTACATATTTAAAAAAAGCAATGCTTATAACAAATGTTTCTTTT
>BMAW01031502.1:0-18430 GCA_019974015.1 Nephila pilipes | reverse complement strand
TATTCAATGCTGTGAAATATTTTGATATTTAGTGTTCCGACGGTACTAGAAACAACCAATTTAAGTTGCAAAGAAATATGGTCTGGAGATAAAATTCATGAAGTGTCAGTTCCTAATACGAAAAGTTTAATTTTTAGGTCACATAATAGAGAATGGGATCATCAAGCCCTAAGTTGCAAAGACATTAGCAGTTGCAAACTTTCCAGAACCAGCTATCGTAACGTAAGTATCAAAGTTTTCTAGCATTAAAAGGATATTTCCGAAAATGCATCAAAGATTACTCGAAAATTGCGAAACCGTTAAGAGATCTCACAAGGAAAGAAAATCCATTTGTTTTGGGAACACATCAAAAGGAAGTATTTGATAATTTAAAGAAAGTATTGTCTGAAAGCCATGTCTTACACATAAACAAAAATGGAAGAAGAATAGAATTTCAAAGAAAAGATGCCAAGAAGATCATTGAAGAAATACAATTCGAAAATTGGAAAATTTACAAGAAGAGAAAAAAAAAATTGGCTGATGTGATACATACATAGAATACAAAATACCGATATGATAAAACATTTTTCTATCAACACCATTTAAATATCAAATGTAGATAGATAATATTTGGTGAAGCTTGTTTGATTTAATTTTATGCTATGTTATGTTCTTTTCATATACTCCATATTGTCTTGTGTTATTTACATTTTCTATATATGTTTATTTACATTTTATGCTGCTTTATATCAATATTTTTTTTTATCATTCCTATATTATAAAGTGTTTTAACAATTGATAACATATTTTGTTCCATGTAGAATACTGAAAAGTTTTGAAATTCATCCCCCCTTATTTTTGTGTTATTAGTTATTTTGAAAAGTATGAAATATAATTAGAGAAGTTTTGCAAATTCCAGTATAGATAGATATTTCGCTTTTTCTTATGACTTGCAGAAGGCATTACCCTACCCAAAATTGTCGGTGTCCATTGCGTATTATAAACATAATATATATGTTTTACATGCAGGATTCCATAATTCACTTGATAATCAGGTTTATATGTATTCTTCGAACGAAATTATTGCATCTAGTGGTGCCCAAGAATTTGCTTCTTGTTGTTTGAAGCATTTAGAAAATGTAACCATGCAACAACATGTAATAGCCTACAGCTTATGTGCACTGGACAAAACAGAAATTTGAAATTGTCTTTAATGTGGCTTAATGTTGTTCAGTCCCCCAAGAACGCTGTAGAAATTATCGACCATAAATTTTTATATTCTGGGCCCTCTTATCTACCAAATGATGCTGATTTTGGAACTATCGAGAGTGCTATAAGAAAAAATATTTATTGTATGTCCCTTAAAACTAGTATACTATCATAAGACAATGCCGAAAATATGAAAAGTTTATTTTTCATGAAATGAAACAAGTTTATTTTGTTTCTACAAAAACCTCAGAAGATGCAATTCTAAGAAGGCAAAAAAATATGAATGGTGAAGAAGTAAATCGTTTGAAGATATGTTTGATAAGGGTTTTAAAAAGCAAACCAATATATAATGCTTTATAAAATTTCATTTAGGGAGAATGAGAATTTTAAATTACTAAATTTACTGCCCTGACGGAAAAGACCGCAGAACTTTCAAAATATAGTACTAACACGTTTATAATATCACTCCAGACCATCTACATTCAAAAATGATGAATATGATTGATTTATTGATCATATATCCTCCAATACATCATGACGATTTTCAAAACTATAACAAAAGTTAAAATAAATTAATAGTATATAAAATAATTTTAATATACTGGTAAATGTTAAATAAAGCCTTTATTTATTTATTTTATTTTTGTATTGTTGAAGTATAAAATTTAAAATTTGTTAAAAGAAATTGGTTTGTTTAATTGAGATCCTGTAGTTAATATCTTGGTAAATGCAAATTTTCTTTGCTGACTTTGAGAGACAAGTCCTTGAAGTCATTGAAGAATAAATTTTGTGAATCAAATTTGAAAATGATTTACATTATAAATTTAAATCATCTAGTGTTTAAAAATAAAATAGTGTAATAAATATATCCATGGATTTTTCAAATGCAAACTCCAAATATCCCGCATATAAACAAAATACACTTTCACCACTTAAAGAAAATTGCCCATATATATAGAGGATATATGTTGCAAAATATTTAAAATATTTATGAAACTAAATAAAAGAGTTTTAAAATAATAAAGAAGAGAGAAAATATTTATAAAAACTGTGTTGCTCTAAAATAAAACAAGTTCTGAAATAAAGATATTTAAGATTCTCGGTCAAACTATGTACTGAAAATTGACCCTTCAACTCGCTTCAAGAAGGCTTTATGAAAATAGCTATATTCTGATTCACGAAATAATCAAAACAAAGAGATGTGTTCATACACAAAACCATATAACATTATGATAAACTTCCAACAGAATCAATCAATCAACCTGATTCACTAACTCCAGAGATGCTTAAGCTCTGTAGTAAACTTGAATCCAGGTTCCTTCATTTAGAGTACAACTCGCGTTGAAAACAGTACAAAATTTAATCGATCGGACCAGAAACATTGAGTATCGAGGTTGAGAAGTCGTTTGTATTTGTTAATAATAAAATGGAAAACTTCGAGTTTCTGTTCCGATAAACATTTTTTAAGGTAAAACACCATGCAAGGTAATATGGATTGAAAATGTTACCTTGACTTTGTCCATCAAAAAGCAATGATTTGTCGGTGGTGGTTTAGTGAATTTAACATGGTCGTATACTGACACAAATGAGCGGAACGCCTGGTAGACTAGAAGTCAGTTACACCTGAATGTGATGAAGGACAAAATATAATGAAGGATCTAGAAGCGAAGTTCTAGAGATTACAGAGATGACAGATATATAGGAAGCAATGATGCCATTATCCTTCATGAAAATCTGACATGAAAAGTTTTCAAGGGTGCTGATTGTTGATGGAAACAAGAACAGCAACGAGTTCGAGATGATTCAGAAAAGCTACTGCCATTTTATTATGCACAGAAAAGATTTTGCAAAAAGAAAAAAAAATTTGATAAAAAAAGATTTGAAAAGAACGATTAGTTCTGTACAGATTAACAAAAGGTGTTAATTTGATGAATAAAAAAAAATTTGCAAAAAAAATGTTGTTTTCAATGTTAGTCTCGGGAGTTATTGATTGATGTGTTATATACAAAACACTCTATACATAATTATAGGGAGTATTAAAAGTAAAAGAAGATGTATGACAAAAAATTCACATTTTATAAATTTAACCTACATCAAAGAGAGACATTAAGTAATCATGAAGGTAAAATTTGGGGTCTTGAAAAGTAATTATTTACACATTAGCACTGCTATCTCTACAACAATGATAGAATTAAAAATACAAGTGATGTCATCTGATAAAACTCGTTCTGCATAAAACTATACAAAAATTTAATGCCTTAAAAATCATTAAAACCAAGGCGGAAAATATATCCATATAGATTAAAAAATTGAAAACACGAGAAATTTTTAAAAAAACGCGATATTCAAAATGAAAGAAACAGAAAACTAATACCTTATAGTTTAAAATCTTACATTTTAAATTTACGTACACACACTTTATAGTTTACACACATGCACACACACACACAGACATATATATATATATATATATATATATATGTATATATATATATATGTAGGTGTGTGAAAAATATATGTACGAATGTGTGCATAGATATTCACGAGTCATTGGTGGCATCAAAGTTTGAAACCACGATTTGATGAAATCCCACTAGCCGTGAGTCCGCGACTATGGCCACTAGGCAACCACAGCCACTAATTTGCCTTGCAATTTCTAAGAGTGAAACATCATTTGCTCTCATTCATCTTGGAGCTCAATTTCTTCTTTGCTTTCTATATAGTTAAGTTATTATTTATAATATAAATGCTATTATAATTTTACTTTATTGCAATTCAAATTTAAGTAACATTTTAAAGAATTGTCAAAACCAACAATGTAGCTTGTATTCCACATAAATTGTATTTCTTCGCAGATCAAACGAAATAAAATCCTTCAAATGTATTTCATAGAACTGTTTTCAACTCTTACGCAAAATTCATTGGTTCCCAAAACAATGAATGGAACTGGTCAGTTAAGTTTTATATTCAGATTACTGTCTAAATACATTCAAATTTGTGTGTTTATTTTTAGAATAAATTTAATGTACCTTCTTTTCTATATTAAAAGAATTTAAATTATTTCTTTTTTTTCTCCACTTAGCATTAAATGCACTTTTGAATGATATATAAAAATTTGCAATATGCGAAAAAATTCAATTTATAAATATATTCAAAGTTGAAAAAACACAAAAACATTTATCCAGTAACTTAAATTTAAGTACAATTCAAAAAATGTTATATGATATTCATTTTAAGAAATTTTTAATTTACTTGAAACTTTGACCTATCAGATAAGTATTGTTTTAATGTTCTGATAAGTTCATAAGCAGCCGTTTTCTTTTTTTAACATTCATTAAATTAATAAAATATTTCTGTTTAGGAGAGAACTAAAATAACAGATACAGCTCTAACCTTTTTAACCTTTACAT
The DNA here is from genome assembly GCA_019974015.1 of Nephila pilipes. NCBI lineage: Eukaryota > Metazoa > Arthropoda > Arachnida > Araneae > Nephilidae > Nephila > Nephila pilipes. Next base: position 13,832 of record BMAW01031502.1, on the reverse strand, counting down.
ATTTATTAATGGTTAATATGGATTCCATATAAGTTATTGACAAAAATCCTTGTGAAAGAGATAAAAGTACACAAACAAAACAAGCTAATAAAAGCAGTTTTGTTCATTACCAATTTTAGAATTATTTTCTGTAATTTTTTATTATTTTTTTATTTTATTTATTTACTTGCTTTTTCTGTGTGTATTCATTATCAATAATATTAAATGTTACTTGTTATTACAGGATTATTAATTTTAAAAATTCACATTTATTTATATCGTTTATACAAAAAACATGAATCATCTCGCAATTAATCAAATGTGTTTAATCGAAATGTTCCCTAGCAGAAATAGTTACATTTAGTTTAAAATATAATCAGTTTCATAATTTATCGTTTGCTTTAATTGTGAAATCTGGAAAAGAAAATTTTTGTCTACTATAATTAATTGTTTGTATCATCGTAATGTGTATATGTATCGTTAGTTTTAATTCTAATAATTAATTTAATAATTTGATTTTCTTCGCAAAATCATTTGTTTCATTCGTATCGTAAAATTTTGGCATTATGTTTTTTATCTGGGAAAGTTTCATATTAAAAAAGGAGCTGTTTTATGGATTTCGAGTTGCTATGTTTAACTTTCTGAAGGGATAAAAAAAATTGAAACTATTATGTAGAATCATTGTTTTGTAGTAGTGAAGTTAAATGTATTTATCTAAATTCCTGAAAGAGTTTAATTAAACTAACTCCATCAGTTGAAGTGTTGTGAATTAATTATTGGCGTCCACTTATTAATAAATTACACGAACAGCTCCGTTGGTCAGTGGCTAATTTTTGATAAGCTTTAAATATATGTTGATCAGCGATTTACACAGCTTTCATAAGCCGTTTCTGAAATCATTTAGAAAGCTGCAGGGTTCGTGAGAGGCATTTTAATGGATAAAAACTCCACAACCTATTCTTTTTTTAAATTCAAACAAAGGTCCTTGTTTTAGTTTCTTTCTGAGGTTAGGAAGTACTTTAACGTATTTCTAGACATTTTCCTTTCTTTTTCTTATAATTACAAAATTCCCTTCTTAATTTCCGTCACATTACGCTTTCTCAGCTCTGAACCTCTGGTCATTCCCAACCCCATTAACGCAATGGATTTAATTAAAAAAGCTAATTCGAAAACAAGAAAATTTCTTTAAAAGGTTATGTGATGCTCGCTCTGGTTCCACCATGTGTTAGATTAAATGTCTAATAACATTTTATCTTTATTTGTCATTTTAATGAGTGGCAACAATATTGTTGCGAGAGATGCTTCCCATTTGGAAATAGTTCTTACTTTTTATGCATTTAGAAACTTAAGTGATGCGATTTAAGGGGACATATCTTTGTTTATACTTTTTCAATTATCGTCTTAAGGTACGTCGATATAACGGCAATGATTATTTTTCTTTTTCAGAAAGCATCAGTTTACTTTTTTAATAGTTAATTTAATTTTGAAAAGTCTATTAAATCGAATTTATCTATTTTTATGTCTAAGATTTTAAGATTTAAATAAAAAAAAATAATCTTTTAATATACTAAATTTTAATATTTAAATAAATTATTTTTAGTATCTTTCATTCATCACTGAGGATTTAAAACATTTCGTGGGGTTTCTAATTAGTGAGCCTTTTTGGTTATGGTTTTTTTAGTAACTTATTTTGGTATTGAATTCGAACAAAAGTATATAAAGAAAAAAAAACTTTTCATGTATTCTAAAATGCTTAATCTTTGAATTATTTGAATTTATTTTTTTCTGCTGTTCAAAGAAATGCACTTATATACAAAAATAAATATTATCTAAAACAGTACAGTTTTCTACCTAAATGATGGTAGAAAGTACGTAAATTTCATTTTCAAAATGGGAAAGATTCAACCTTTTGGTAATGGAAGAATGCACATCCGCACAAATTTTGCATTTGTTTCTGGAGGTTTTGAAACACTAATACGAAATCAAAAACAATTTACTTCAAGGGAACATGTAACCATAATTCATGACAAAGGCGATACATTTTATGAGTAGAAATGAGTTGAACAAAACAGTATGAAATTTCATTTGTACAGAATAAATTGAGTCAAGACATCGTAAAAGCATCTACAGCTTCATGTCATGACATGTGTGATTACGGCATCTCGAAATCTTATTGAGAGTTGTATTAATTTTGTGTCTTGTCTAAAGAATTTTGTCACAAGTTCGCTCAGCATTTAATAATTTCTAGTTATGGTGGGTATTAGCTTACCTGTTAAGTTAATACTCGCCCCAGTGTCTTTTAGTATTTTTTTATTACTTCTTGTTATGGTTCTCAAATATCATTTCAATAAGACTATTCCTTCTTGGTGCAGTGGTATTTGACAATGAGTGTAATTGTATCAACAGATATTTAACACTGACTATTAAAGTCAAATTTATAATTTCTCTGTTAATCAAACTATAAAATCAACAAACTTTAACAGTACATAAAGATGACTAGCATGAGTAAATAATTTTGTAATCATTTCTTTGTTTTAACATGTTCCATGAGTTATTCCTAACACAAATCCACAATTTTTCTCAAAATAAAATGTGATATTCTTAACATTCTGACATGCACTTCTAACTTGTTGTCATGTGTCTTTTAAAATTCTGTTATTGGCATATACGCACCTTCAATCTTGGAATTTTTATGCAGATTGAAAGTTGTAGATATCATAAAAATACAAATTTAATTTGTTCCGATGTTTATATTTCTTTTGTATTGGTAAAAAAATCATTATGACATAATTTTCATAGATCATGTGTATACTGAATTTCATTGGGAACAAAAATATTAATTTGCAATGGATATCTCTCAGAATTACCACCTTTATAAAATTTAGTATAATTTAATTGTTGAGCTGAGATATATGAGTATGCAATAAATATTATTATAAATTCTTGTTATCCCTTAATAATCATCTTATAATTTTACACACCTTCACACATACATGTTAATATGAAACTTAACTGGAATCTGTTGCCTAATATTGAGATTGGATTATCGTTAATCCCACTTATACGAATATGATTCAGACTCGCTGCAAAATTGACATAATTTTATGTAACAATTGCAATTTGTAGTAATGGATTTTATTTATCATCAATAGCAGCTTATCTCTATGAATTATTTATGTTTTTTTCTTCAGGGAAGACTTTTTTTCTAAATGTTTTGCTCAACATAAGCATTTACTCACTGGAACATGCCTACATCTAATTGTATTAGAAATCTATTTCATGGGCGCACAATATTTATGGCCTTAGATCTGACATGAAGACCGCGATTTGCCGATCTTGTCTTAAGTAATGTCATTTTGTAAAGGTTCTGGAAAATATTTCTAGATTCGTAAAATTTTTCTCATAGACTTCTTGATTTAAAAAAAGACGAAGACAGGATCTGACCCACCAACTGAAGTTTGCCAAATCCTGATTTGAAGTAATATCATTCTGTCTATGTTCGGTAAAAGAGTTCTAGATTTCTTGATTAAAAATAGACAACTAGCTGTATTAGGCACAAGGATCTCAGTTTGCATGCTCCAGGTGTGAAGTGATTTCATTCTGTCATTGTAATATAGGCAAGTTGAATTTCATTGAGTGATTAATCTTAAAATTTCTCAATATAACATAGGTAAACAGGATTTTTTTCCTCATAAGTGAGATTTCTTTAATTTATTTCTATATTACAATCACTAAGACTGATAAAATAGAAAATATGTTGTAATAAAAAAAAATTTCTGCTGCTGAATCACTTCCATTCTTATATCTCTAGAATTCTGCACTCTATAAATAGTGAATTGTTTAATTATTCTTAATAATATAGCATATTATTTTGAAATTTTAGAAGTTAATTATATTCTTTGCGCATTTATTAGATAAAATTCAATTGATAGATGGTACATTTAAGGCAACTTTTCAGTAGAAATAATTACATTTTCATTGCATATTGTTCTCAATATTCTTTATAATAACGCATTGAATATAAAATTAATTTTCTTATGTATTTTATTGAAAGAACAATGAAAATGTTCCATAATACAGATTCTATAATATCTTCGAAGACTCGAAAATAAAATGGCAGTAAAAATATACACAGTTGCAGAATTGTATCACTGAATTATACAGGATATAAATTTTCTTAAAACATTACATCATATACTTAGAAATGCATAAGAATATCCTGAATATTGTTAAATAATAACATGATTTTATAATAAAAACTACATATTTTGTAGGCTATTTTAGAAAACATTAATTGTTTTTAAATATTTAAACATAAATGCATTATTATATCAAATATAAATCATTAACCATAAGTTATTTTTCAATAGGATATGTTGGTTATGAAGTTTATTTCTTCATTTGTATGTTTTTGATTAAACAATACTAAAAATTTTTGATATATTTCTAGAAGAAAGCCTTTTATTTTATTTGAAACGTACATTTAACAACAATTCAGGGATTTTATCATGCTTAAAACAATTGATTGAAAACGATATAATAATATTATTTTGCTATCACCTAACAGTACAGTATATTAACTAAGAAACTTTTAGCATTAAATGAAGTATGCATTATTTTAATAAATACAGAAAAATATTAGAGATGCCTTCAAATTATTTTGCAACTTCAAACTCAGAAACAAAACATATGTATATTATGTATTGAAGGAAAACAAAAAATATAACTTTCGAAATCTTCGTATTGATATTATTCTTATTTTTATTTTAATAATGTAAATTTTTTATAATTTTTTTTTTTGAAAAAACTAGTGAAGAATTAAAAAGCCTTGATTAAATACCCAAATTTTTTCAAAAAAAAAAAAAGATCTTTATGCAACAGTGGGAAAATTTATAACATCTTCGATATTATTTAGATTGATTGATTGATTCTTGGTATTAATGATCCATTAGATATTACATGAAAGATATGACGATGACCCTCGTAATTATGAATCACCAACGAGGAGGACATCTGCCTCATACCTCCACTCCTAACTTTCAATCCATGGTAAAATTGAAGTACTAAGTTTCAAAAGATTTAACTTTCTAAGAGTTATGCATGTATAATCCCATCCGACTCGAGATCCATTAAATTGAGACCAAGCGTATAGTTCCGTATGGCCATGAGCAAAAATTCTATTGATTAAAACAAATACAAAAATTCTATTGATGAAAACTAAAACTTTTCTTTTTCACGAAGCGCTGATATGCTAGTGAAATTACGTTTCATTGGATGCCATAGAACCGGTTTTAGAGCTTCCTAAGTTCTGGTTGTAGATCTTCCTAAGTTCCAGTTGTAGATCTTCCTTTAATTATAACTCTCTGTCTTTATATATATATATATATGTGTGTGTGTGTGTGTGTGTGTGTGTAGTGATTGTAGTGGTATTGTGTGTGTGCGTGTGTAATGAGTTTAACTCAATCCTATTAGTTTCACATGTAACAATCTCTGAATTCTCATTCTCAATTAAATAACGTTCATCTCCTTATTTCCGATACACCTTTTAACCTTAAATTTATAATCACGCGTCACTCAAAATCTGAAGAAGTCAGCTTTTTCCTACGGCTTACTGATGATTCCTTACCAGACTGTAAGTCTACACTTGATTCCCTTGAAATTCCTCATCCATACCACATGGTCTCTATGCTTCTAAAATGAAATTTCCTGATTAGCAAAAAACACAGCGAAACGCCCTCTTACTTACTCTTGCTCATCCTCTCTGATGATCATTCTGAGATTTGTATGAGGTTTTTCGACTTCGGCCTTGATGGCCGAGCCATTCTGATAAAGTTTGCTACAATCAAATGTACTTCTTTCCACCATGTATTGAATGTTTCATTAATATTGAAGCAAATTTTATCATTCGTGATGGTGTGAGTGCATAGGGTGGACTTAAAAATAACTTAGGTGCTTAACCCTATAACGCGTTTATACAGGACGAAATGTCAAAAAAATAAGTAGGTACATACTTTGTACATTTACATCGATTTCAACTTTTAATGGAAAAATTGCACAATTAGCGACTCTAAGAAAAGTTAGATCACTGCTGTCAAAGCAAAGTAAGAAGTTTGATAAGCGAGCTCAGTGTATTTGATATCAGGAGAATAAAGGGAAAATTGAGAGAATACTATTCATTTATTGAAGAACAGTTTTTCGACATTGACTTTAGGTGACTGAGTTTTATTAATCAAAGTGTTTTATATGCGGGCCAAAAACTTAGGTTACCACCATGAATCTGGAAATAGAAAAATATGAAGAAAGTCCATGGTTATTAATCTATGTAGAAATAATTCAAAAGATTTGAACAGAGGAAAGGTGCATTAGGCCCAAGGAGGAAAGGAATCAAGCAACATGGTGAAGAAGTTACTAATGCTGTAGTTAAATAAAAAAGTTGATAAATGTCCAGGAGCACTAGCAGTCCGAGCAATTCATGAAACAAATTTCCTAAATAATCATCATCATACACATCATAACATCGAAATGATGTCGACTTGAACCACACTTGTAAACAAATAAGGTTGTTTAAAAAAAGTATCAATCAAAATATTGTTACTGTTTCAATCAACAGTATTACCGATTACGACATAAAATAAGCTCATTACCACACTTCTCCCTTAGCTGACTTTTGGTACTATTCCTTCCGTTTCAGTAAATCGAAACTCGCATACTCTTCTGTACATTTCCTACAAAATCTATTTCATTTCACTCAGTACAGTGTCAATAAATGCTCATCTTATTTTGTGTCCATCCTGTATATTTATCTTCAGATGTTATAGACAATAATAAATTCATTTCGTTACAATAATAGATGACATATATATTTTCGAAAATTGACACATTTATAAAACAGGGTTCTCTTTTCTTACCTCTTATTTAAATCAGATTTAAAACTAATATAAATCTTATAAACAGATTATTTGGTATGCATTCAGTTCCTTTCTTGAAACATATTTAAACATAAATATCTATAAGTATATGTTATGAATTTTACTTTTAAAAATATGAAATTAGTTACTTGTCCCTTGAAACTTCGAAACAATTTATATAAATTCTTTTATGTTTTGAGTTAAACACTACGTATATTGATTTTAAAGCTTAATTTAAAATAGAAAATTAATTAATTCTTTTAAATTGTATAGTAGAATAGTTTCCTTCGTTTTTTTTGTGCTTAACTTTGGTTTTATTTTTTGAAATTTTTTATATTTTTATAACCTCAAAATGTTTATAATCTTAGTTAAAAAATATTTCTCTGACTTTTCGAAATTTTTGATGCATTTTTCTTGATTCTAATCTGATTCATAGAAAGAGAAACTTCTGTTTGAGGCTTGGAGTTTAGAAGCAATTGTATGTCTAGGACTAAAATGTCTAAAAAAGAGTGAATTACATTCTAATAATATTTTTCTTATAACATCTCTTATTCTCTTTTAACTCTCTATTTTTTTTCTTAGTTTTTGGATCGCCGATGAGTTTCAGAGTTCAATCACAAAATGAATCGAACAAGCAGGGAGAAAAGTTTTGACAGAGATATCGGAAAGCTCACCTCTAGGCAAACAATGTACATTCTGAAGGAACGTGACTACTATTTAAAAGTGTGTTTGATGTATACAAATAAGACTGACGCTGCTACAGAAGAAGTAAGTATGCACCAAACGCCTGGGACAGACATGTGTTTAGCGCAAGCCTTTCTCTATCGAATATAGTGCATCTTCCTTCTGTTTACAAATCCGTATAGCTGCAGCCTTCGGTCGCATTAAAGTTATATTTTGTTCCGAAGAGAGAAAATGATAAGTGAGCAACAGATTGTTGTGAAATTTCATATGAAACTTGGAAAACGTGCTACTGAAAATTATAATTTATAGAAATAAATATATGGCAATGAATGTTAATCGAGTGCACGTGATTCTGAGTGGATTAAGCATTTTCAAGATAGCCGAGAACATGTTGAAGGTGTTTCTCCCTTCAGAGTCAAAGGCAGATGACAACATCGAAAAAATCGGCAACCTGGCTCGATCTGCCTGTCTGTTAAGTATTCGTGTAATTGTTGAGAATGTAGGAATTGAAAAAGAATCCGTGCGGCAAATGATTCCAGCAAGACAATAAGCTGGCTCATTTCACATTGTCTGCCAAGATGTTTCTAGTCAAGTACAGCATTCTCGTGTTAGACCATCCGCCTTATTCGCCGGATCTTGAGCCACGTGACATCTATCTGTTCACTAAGGTGAAATCTGCATTAAAAGGAACAAGATTTGAGACCTTGAATCTATGGAAGAGAAAGCGGTATGGGTTCTGAAGGAGCTGACAGAAGAAGATTTCTAGTAATGTTTTGAATAGTGGGAGATTCGCATGGAGCATTGAAGGGATAGAGAAGGGTTTGGATATTAAAATTATGATAATAAGTAAATATATATGGTATCAAAATAAAATGTTTTGCAGCATCAGTCTCGTTAATTAATAACCACACATTATATATGCGAATGTGAAAATTTTTCAAAAATGTGTTATTTTTTTGATTTTAAGGATATTTGATTTTCCTAATTAATGGGGAACCATTGCATATTTAAACTTCATTTTTGTTTATTTGCAAAAATTCTTTTTATAAGTTACATATGAAAAATATATACATATGGTTATAAAAATAAAATATATATCTGTACTATTAAGCTCACAGTATGCTTGTTGTGAATGTTTCTGGTTTTTAAATTTTATGAGGACTAAATTATTTAGCAATAACGCAACTACTTGACGTTCTTTGAATTGTTGTACCACCCCACAATCATAACTATATCTACTCCATTCAAAATATTAAATTTAAAAAAAATTGTAAAACATATTTATAAAAATGTGGGTGAATAAAATCAATTTCATATTTTTTTTTAATTCCTAAACAATATTTTAAAGAAAACTTTTTCTTTCTTTCAAAGAAAGTGGATGGAAATACATTTCTTGGGTATGAAATTTTAATCAAGGGATTAAAAAATTTTGAATGTCGGATTTACATTATTAGAAGGAGTTCGTAAGGTTTGACAAAAAAGTTAATTACATCGTTCTAAGTCGACATAATTTATTACATTTTTGCAAAATTAAAAAAAAATCAGGTTTTAATTCCAGTATAATTAAGGATAGTTTGTGTTTTGAATTATAATCTTGCCCTTTTTGTTGTAAAATAAGTTTTTTTTTGGCCTAGCTTATTAAAATTACGCTTCATTAAGTACTACTACTCTTTCTTAAGAATAAAAACTTTACTGTATAAAGAATAGATAATATTACCACATTTTTTCTGAAAGCCATTATGTTGTGATAAAAATAATACTTATGATATTTTGATGTTTTCATTAAAGTTAATAATCTTATTTCAAAACTCTAATTTTTGTGTGTAGTCGAATATTGACCACTAATGAAGTATTTCCATAATAATAATTAAAGTTCCCTGATACTGGTATTTTTGAATTCGGAATCATAATGGAACTTTTTTGTAATTCCTTCTTTTTTCCTACTACCTGGATTACTAAAATTTTTGAATGCAGCAAAATGCATCCAAAACAACGAAAAATAAAGATTTCTCCGGAATTTCACTTTACCTAAATTTTCAGGAAAAAAAAAGTAATTTTTTATTAAATAAGAATATTAATTCCTTAAGAAAGCTTCTTTAATTTCTGTCTTTCAAATGCATTTTTCAGTATATTCAAACAAGTATTATAATTTAGGTTTGAGAAGGAAAGAAAAAATTTCTTAGAATTAACATTATGTTCACGAAATCAAATTGGGTGGTATACAGAAGTTTTAAATGTAAGCTATTGTAATTATTTTCTTGTTATCCCATTATGAAATATTTACTTTCAAATTTTTAATATGATAAATGTCTAATGTAAAGTAAATTTTATCCTTTAATGATAACTTTATATTATGAATTTGTTTATTGATACTATTGCTTAACACATCAATCAATAACTCCCAAGACTAACCCAGAGATGGCGCTCGTAGTAAACCAGTAACCAGGTCTTTCTAGAGTACTAACCTTTGTTTGAAACGTGTCAAAATTTTAAGTCCATCGGACCAAAAACAGCTGAGTTATCGAGGTTGGAGTAAAGTCGTTTTGTAGTTTGTTTAAAAAATGGAAAAAACCGAGTTTCGAGTTATGATAAAACATTGTTTTTTAATGGGTAAAAACACCGTGCAAGCGAAACAATGGATTGAAAAATGTTACCCGGACTCTTGTCCATCAAAAGCAACGATTTGTTGGTGGTTTGCCGAGTTTAAACGTGGTCGTACTGACACAAATGAAGCGGAACGCTCGGGTAGACCTGTGGAAGCCGTTACACCGGAAAATGTGTGAAGTGACAAAAATTATAATGAAAGATCGTAAAGTGAAGCTCCGTGAGATTGCTGAGATGACACAGATATCATATGGAAGTGTATTTACTATCCTTCATGAAAAATTGAGCATGAAAAAGGTTTTTTCCAAGTGGGTGCCGCGATTGCTTTCGATGGAACAAAAACAGCAACGAGTCGATGATTCAGAAAGCTGTTTATCGCTATTTACTCGCAACAAAAAAGATTTCTTGCGGGGGAAAAAATTGGGAGGGGGGGAAAAGATTTGGAAAAGCGTTGGAACGATTGTATCACCCTCAAAGGTGATTAACAAAAGGTGTTATGTTGATGAATAAAAAAAAAATTTGCAAAAAAAAATGTTGTTTTCAATGTCAGTCTCGGGAGTTATTGATTGATGTGTTATTAATACTTGAAATTTACGAACAATTAACACAAGCAACTTAGTAATAAAAAGTGCAACAAAATACATACAAGTCAGGAATGATCTATTTTTCATATTATGAATCGCATCTTCAAAAATATTATATTTTATGATTGTTCGTTTTCGTAAGTTTTAAATATATTTTAATTTCTAGAAGGACTAAGGTTCATGTCTCCAATTAAACACAAAATATTTAATATGATAATTATTGTTACCTAAGCAAAAAAAAGTTTCCATGTTTTGTGAATTCATTTTTATTTCCACATAAATATTATATTAATTTAATTGGATGTTTTATATTGATTGCTAGTAATGCAATGATTTAGTTAACTATTTAGTAGTAGTTTTTCTATTTCGATGAAATTAGTGAATCTCCTTTTTACTTGTGAAAAAAATTATAAAAACTTAAAATTTCAAAAGTAAAATAGAACACTGTTTCAAATTAAAAAGAGTTGCAAAAATCATCATTTACACTCATGTCATCAGTTTATAAATATTATTGACTCAGATTTAAGATCATTTACACGTTTTCACAGTGTCCAAAGAATTCACATAATATGTTTTGAATGCATGCTAAAGCCTTTTACTTATATATATAGCCTAATGCAACAATACATTTTACATTAAGGATTATTTGTAAACAAAAATAGTTGTATTTGCAGTGAAAATAAATATTTTTATAAGTTTAAATGAAAAGCAATTTAAAATAATTTGCTCTAAAATAATAGAAATGAGAGTATTTGAGATCACTTAAAATATCACTACTCTTTCTCATTATTTTAAGATCTTATAGAACAAAACTTTATTAAAATGTTTATTTCAAAATACTCTTTTTATTTCGTAAAATGTAGCATGATTTATTTTCATCAAATCATAATTAAAAGTTCATTAAAAATTATATAAGGAAGTGCTAGATTAATTCAAGTTTTTCTTTTCTGTAAATAGCTATGTAATTACAAACTTCTCTTATATCAATATAATTCCAGTGATCTCCTCTTCAATCTAATTCAAACAATTTATTTTTAATGATTAATTTTACGTGACTATTATCTTATGATTTATTTTATCTCTTAAGTAAGGTAAATTACTATTTGAGATACTGATATCATGTTACATGCAAACAAGTAATTTCTTATGATTAATAAATTTTTCATGATTAATTTTCTCCCTAAAATTACAGAAATCAATATTTGAGAACCTACAATACCTCACAACTTTCTCATTATTTCACGGTCTCATGATACGACATTTTATTTCATATTTTGAATTTAAATTTTTCTTTTCTTTAACGTAGAACAAGATTTTTCTCATCAAATGTAAATAAAAGATTTCATTAAATATTTATGTAATAAAATGTTAAATTAAATCGAGAGAGAGAGAGATTTTTCTGATTCCTTTATGTAATTACAAACTCATCTTATATCACTATTATTCTAGAGCTCTCATGTCGGATACAAACTATAGCTAAAAAATCATTTTTATAGATGATTTCAAAATTAGAGCCCATTTCATAAGATATGCCATCGTAAATACATTTCAGCATTTTGACTATTATTTTATGTAACTTAGAAAAGAGAGAAAAAAACCATGTAAATGATGCAATTAGAATAGAAAGCGATAATATATTAAGGTGCTATATTTGATGATGCCTTACGTGATTTGATTTAAAATACGTTCAATATCCTCTCCAAATACTTATAAGTAATTCATTTTCAATATTTGTGTATAATATGTGATAGAAATGGAAAGAAAAATATCTTCTGATTTGTTATCGTTTGATTCTTTATTTAAAATGTACGAAACGTTCATAAAAATATGACGATCTCAAATATGTATAACATTTTGAAGATCTCACTTAGACAACTTATTACTTAATCAGTGCGTTGTCACGGTGTGTTTACTATCATATACTTAACTATCATTATTGATTAAATATTTTTGAAATATATTTCATAAGTGTTATTTTTTAAATGGAGAAACGAATGTGTTTTTTTGAAAAAGTAAACATGTGTTTTAAATGCATACCAATCTCTAAAAAGAGAACCGTGAGATTTATTTTATTTTCTGTGATAGAAATGTTTTAATTACATTACTGATTTTGAATTCTAAAATCTTAATCTGAAGAAGAAATAGAAAAAAAATATTTTATTACATTTATGCTTCATATCTCAAGTAGCGAAAATATTAGAAATATTACACGTTCGAGAATTGGTTCCCGAAAAATCTGATAATTAATCGAACGATTTGTTAAAAATTATAAATTAGTTATAAAGATAACGAACTTTTCAGTCACCTTTATCTGTTTTATTCAGTAAGTACATTTAAAAGAATTATATTGAAATATAAGTTGATCAAAATCACTCTAATGCACCTTGGTATGTATTTAACTTTTTCCATATTCAGTATTACCTAATAGTAACAGTGAAGATACTCTTGTTCCCCTTGAACTACAAAATAAAAGAAAAGTAAATAAACCGAAAAGTCAAATATAAAACGTACATAAAATAACGGGTTTCAAGAACTGTTATGCTTTCTTTTCTTTCTGTTTTAGCATTCCCTATTCGAATGTTAGTAAGCGTAGCTCGTTTTTCAATATCCCATGAGATAGTTTCACCATATATGTTCCTAATCGAGAATTCAAAAGGAATTTTATACTTTTTTAACACCGCATTTGAAAAAATTCTGAAAACAAGAAAAAAAAGAGGGAATACATAAAAAAAAGGGAGAACAAGTGAAACATGAAACAAAACTTTTCCTTTAGTGCTTCTTATCTTCCAACACTTTGTGCCTCTGTCAAAACAAGTTTTTATAACCAAAAAGGGTTGAACGTTGTTTCTGTCGCAAAGCAACAAAGTAAAATGTTTAAATAAAAGCAATTGTAAAATAAATTGTATGCGATAATAGTTAAAAATTACTTTTTCCAACAGTTTAGAGGTAATGAAGTGCACAAGTTAAAAACAATTGTAAATTAATTAGTAGTTTAAAACATAAACTTGAAAGGTAAAATGCTCAAAATTATTCATGTATAATGATAAATTTAATATTAACATTTTATTAAAAA
>BMAW01031498.1:1537-12180 GCA_019974015.1 Nephila pilipes | reverse complement strand
TTGGTCTCTTGTTTTTAATGACATTAATTTCTAATCGATTTTAACAAATGTTTGGCGCAGCATAGCCTACTTTGGCTCTTGCGCCATAAAACCTCACTCTCACTCACTCACTCACTTGAGAAACGCGGAGAGAACAAAATAAAAGCTTCTTCCCGGGTAGCGCTACAGGCAATGCGTAGCTCTTAAAAATAATTAAACGAAATGATCTTAGCAGAAGAAATGGGTAGGGTGTATTGTAGGAACTTTGGGTAACTCTTCGTACATACTGAGCTTTCATTACACTGACCCTTCAGGGGTGGAGTCGGCCATCTCATTAAATTTTTAATCTTTCCACTTAACATATCATAGCAACATTTAGGTTCGTGAAGATTATGTAACGTAAGATGTGATTAATTACTGTATCATTAAGTACAATTCTGATTGAAATAGTCTAGGTAAACTCTTTTGCTTCTTGTAAGTGTATGATACTTTTCGAATGATTTCATAATATTATCAACCATTTTATTTTATGATAATACTGCCTTTAAATTATTTTCTGTAAATATACATTTTTAATTGGATAATAAGTAAAATAAAGATTTTAAGTCAATCCCTTCTTAGGTCAACAAAGAATTTTGTTTTAGTTACTTTTTATTAAATAATTACAGAAAATATAAATATTTATAAACATATTACAGATTCACAATATAAAGGTGGGGGGGGGGAATCGAGCGATCTACACGCTTCATCACTGTCGGTATTTATTCCTAAATTTACATCGTGCTAAATATCTTGTATAAGAGAAATTTTTATTCTCCCATATAAAATTAAATATTTAAAATAAGAAATAATGCTTAGAGATTCGATCCGAAGGCATGAAGATACTACGTCGACGCTCTATCAAATTTGCCATTGTAAGACAAACGACAGAGCATTTGCTTGTTTCTTAATTCATCCGATAAATTAAATGTTCGGAATGCAGTTTAGAACAACCGTCCTTGGCCACAGAAATTATTTAGCGGTATTTTTCCAAATGTGGCTACCCTGATCCTCTTCACAGACTTACCGTTCAGCCAAAAAAATAATTGCCAAATTTGGCAATTTTTAAAATCGCGCCAAGCGGGTAGGCCAAACTGCATTTTCCCCAATTAAATTTAATTAAAAGAATTAATATTTGAAAAAACTGTAAAAACATCGAGTGTCATCCACTACCAGTTTAAATGCATTTTTTCATACTACTTGAGTGGATGAATAAAAAGTATTTTATTAACAATTGAAAATTTGGTCAAGATATAGAGTGAGAGTTAATAGTAAGAATTTAATAAACTAATCGGATTTTAAAAAAATTACCCTAGTTAGGATTGAGAAAGGGGGAACTCATTGGGGTTTTGTCTATTGAACGTTTACTTCTCTAGTGATGAAAAGTATGACTAATTCAAAGCTATCACCCAATTCTTAAGTAGATTTTCGTGGAGATGTTATCTAGAATTTTCATTATATGTTAACTAGAAACGTAACTCGAAGTACACTGGTAAAATAGCTCTAATTTAACGAACGAGATATGAAAATTGTCCTGTCATGATAGTCTGTGTTACCATTATTTCAAAATTGTCTGAAAGACAGTGTAAAAACAATAAACAAATCATGGTCTATTTTGAAGGGAAATATGAAGGAATAATTGAAAAGCAACAAAAAATATGTAAAATGATTTAGGAAAAAGTGTTTCGATTTTAGTAGCTTTTTACGTACAACTAACATTCTTTCCAGATTAAAAGCTACTTGTCATTATTTTATACATCTCTAATCGCAAATGGTGCTCTGGGAAAGCAATAAATATTTTGATAGGAATTTAAACAAAGTAAAGTATAATTACATTCTATAAACCTCATTAGAAGAATCATCTTATAGAATTTTTAATGCAAATATAGCAAATTAATTTGCGAAGGTAAACCATGAGAAATTTAGATATAGAAAAATAAAATACTTCCAAAACGATGGTTTGTCTTAGAAAAATATAAATTTCTAAATTTCGAACATTAAATTTCCAGCAATGCAATACGGTTTTCAAAACAGATCAGATAATGTTCCACCCCCCTCCATATTTTAATTTTATTGATAACATATATTATGAAAATTTTATTAATCGCATAATATATTTTTTAAATATTCATTTTGGTTCTAAATAACTTATATTTCCCTGATACATTTTGAAATTTGGGAAAAAGATGCTTGCGTTACATATCGATTCTTTATTAAACAAATTTATTTTTTAAAAAAAATAATCAAGCCTTTTTTACTGAATTTAAAAAAAAATTAATTTCTTCTTGAACAGATTGTTTCTGATGCGATTTGAATAAAATGGTTCCCCAGTAACAATTAGAAGAGAAAATATTGGATTCTCTCGAATTGTAACAATAAATTAAGGTTTATTCCAAATTATTTAAGATGCAAAATTTTTTGATAGGATAATTCACTTTCAAAGTCGCAATTATATGTATCAATTTCTAAAAGGAATATTCCATAGTTGTTAAATTGTACAGGCTTCATAAATCCTCCCGTGACCTGACGTGGAAATTAGGGGATGAGATAACAGCTTAAGGTCGTTCTCTCGTCACTTCTATTCCCTTCAGGCTTACTTTGTAAAGGTCATTACTATTGCTGTGACCTCGAGATAGTCTTATGATCTTTTTTCCTTCGGGTTTTACTGACTTTAGGAAACGCTGTTGACGAAATCCTGGGATGCTTTGCGATTACTTGCTATTTTTGGCCCTTTCAGCCAAAACTTTATCTTTCTTTTATCATCTAGATTAATACTAAAATTTTGAATTAGATTTTCCAGTGAGAAACTTTAATGGGGAGGGGGTTGAATAATTCAAGCGTGTGTGTGCCACATTCATAAACTCGGTTCTGTAGATTTTTATCATTAACAGTTACATCACTTATATATGATAATAAATTACGAAACCCAAAAGTGTCTGAGCATCAATATGTAAAGTGTCCTTTAGCTGAATAAAATATTCTTTAATGAGCTTTTAAATTTGTTACTTGGTTGAGGTTAAGTTAGTTTTATTTAATAAAAACTTCATTGAAATATTTAAAATGTTAAAAAGCTAGAGTGTCAAATTCATACTTATATGATATTCTTCTTAAAAGCTGAAAAAAGTAACGTATGAGAGTTTATGAGGAGAATATAGGACATATTGTTGCACAAACTGTGTGTAAAAACTCGAGAACAAATTTAGTTGATATTCATCGATTCTGGGTTTACATACAGTAGCTAGATCACTCTTTCGTTTTTAGTTGTAACTTTCATTACCTTTTCCCCACTTCTTTTAGAATTTGTTTCCTCAAGTAGAGGCTTACTTTTGTAATATTGCTTATACTGGTATTTCGTAATATAGTTTGTTTCCATAGAAAAAGAACTGATGAGATCCTAGTCTCTTCACTTTGGTACATAAATCGGTGGTACTTGTAGTAAAACGTAGGAAAAAGGGGACTCAGTAACTGAACTGTAGTTCGTAATTACAAAGTCTGTCGTCAGTAACGCTTACATTGTTCTATAGAGAGGTCATTTTGGAATCACTATGTTAAATTCTTACCGCAGTGTTATATGATAATTATTAAACTGCAAAGTTTATTATTTCCCGGTAGTTATTTTAATTCCTAACAAGAGTACCAGACTGCCAACTTAAGGAATCTTGTATAAACTATGAAAAAATTATAATTAAAAGGTTGAATGCTGTAAACATCTGACATTAATTTCGTCTCTTGTTTTACAATTTCATTAAAAACTGATTCATAACAAAATTTGGTTCATAACACAAATACTTCAATAAACACTTAATTTTTGAAATTAAAGCTAAACTTGAAATTAAATTTGAGTGTGTGTGCGTTCTGCAAAACTATCAAGTCATAAACGCAGTGTACTTTTTTTATACGAGATATGCCTAAAGGTAAATACACGGCTTATGTATGTCTCACAATATAGTTGCTATTACATAATTACTTACTACACATGCGAGTCTCTTTAAAGAATCATTCAAGGACCTTAGTATTAAGATATGATTTCTTCTAATTTTATTTTAAAAATTTAAAATTATTTTAACATCAAGGGGGGGGGACAAAAAATAAACTCATTATTTTTGTCTCTATTACCTTAATAAAAATCATAAAAGGCATTCAAACAATTGAACAACAACAGCAATTTTTAAAACAAATCATAAGGAATAATGATGTAGAAAAATCATAAGGAATTCTAAATTATTATGAAAAATTTAGATCCAAAATGCAAATTCTACATCCTGTATATGAACAATCATATATGATAACAAGTAATTAAAATGAAACATATCTTACATTAAATGACATTATATATTACTAAAAGAATAAGCGTTGAAAGGGAAAAATACTGATTGATACAAACGCTAGTGTAAATTTCGGTTGAGAGTTTCCGAGAATAACTATTTCGAGAATACTTTCTTTTTAAATGTGCAATACAATTGTGGAACGTAGTACAGATGTGTCATTAAACCAGGAACCGGAATTAAGTACTCGGAAAATCATATTGTACATTGACGTAATAATATTCATGCTTAGGCTATACCCATAGCAAGCATCACACAGCATGAGCGACTATTGCTCTTGAAAACATGATATTTACGTATATACACTCATGGACAAAAAAAATTAGTGCACCAAGAAAGAGTAGTCAAAATGAAATGAGATTTTACATACGTAATGACTACTTTGATATAAGTAAATGATTAGAATTTCAAAGAAAAAATATCATTTATTTCAGAGAAAAAGGCAAAAGAACTGAGGATTTAATACCCTGTTGAACTCACTGAAGCGCGAATGCACGATGCGATACCATCGGGTATTGAGGCAAACAATTACTGTATGATGTCTTGAGACATTTCGTTCCATATCTGTAACCTTGCCTCTATTTCGATTAAACTCGTGGGATGCCCAACTCGCCGTCCCAAATGATCCAAATATGCTCGATTGGAGATAAATACGGGGACAAATCAGGCCAAAGAAGGAGAGTAACAGTGCGAGACAATTTTGTGACACTCTTGCCGTGTGAAACCGAGCATTGTCTTGTTGAAAAAAGGCTCCTGGGAGCCGTTGCAGAAGTGGCAACACATGTGGTTGCAGGTTGTCATTGAAATACCGCTGGGCTGTCATGGTGCCACGAATCAATACTAGGGTTGACCGTGTATTGTAGGCAATGGCACCCCATACCATCACACCAGCTGTGGGAGCGGTATGTCGCTGTAAAGCAAAGGCATGATTGAGGCTTTCACCACGGGGTATCCACACACGAACACGATTGTCATTACTAATGAGAGTGAATCTGGATTCGTCGCTATAAACGAACTGGTTTTATTCCGCTGCAGTCCCGTTTCCTCGTGCGTGACACCACTCCAAACGGTGGCGCGGATGGGTGGGCGTCAAAGGCAGCAAACGTAATGGGCGCCGCGATCCCAAATGTCCTTCACCCAGGCGCCTTCGTATGGTTGGAGAAAACACAGGACCCCTAGTGAAGGGGGTACCTGTGCCTGGATGGCGGCCGATGAAGCAACTGGCTGTACGCTTGCATTTCTTACGATGTGCCGGTCATCTCGACGACTAGTCTGTCGAGGGCGTCCTGAGCCTGCTCTTCGTGTAAATGACATCTCTCGGATCCACAGGTCCCAACACCTCCTCACAACACAATCAGAGCAGCCCAATTGACGAGCTACTCGCGACGCTGACCACCAAGCTTCAACTATGCCAATGATTCTCCCCCTCTCATACTGCAACAGCTGCTTATATTGTCTTCGAAAACGGCGCAATGGCATATGTACCTCAGCTCTTCCCTTGTAAACGATTCAGCACACTCAAACAAGCTTTGGTTACATGTTTTATACTCCACGGAGAACGACGTTTAAAGCCCTCTACCGGCTATACGTAATGCGCAATCACGCTGTTTTTCTAATCATTTACATATTTGCATATCTCTCCAACATGTACCTTCATGCCATGTTTCGTAATGATCCCCCAATTATTCCTGGGTGCGGTAATTTTTTTGTCCATGAGTGTATTTTGTGTGAATTTCTTTCAAATAGTAGAAACGGCTATTTGAGTCTCATAGATAAAAAATTGAAATTAAAGATTAAAAAAATATAGTCTATATTTTGAATGTTCATAAGTATAAATAAGTATATCCAATAAAATCTTAGTATACTGAATATGCACACCCCTTTTTCTTCAGACCTGGACACTTACATTAGCTGTTGGAGTAAATAGACAATATACAATTTTGTTATTTGTGTGAAATATTTTAGTTCTTGTTGATCAGTAGATAATAGTATTAAGGCCCCCGTCTACACGCCATTTTGATTTCGTGGACGTAATGTTAATCCAATGAAATTTTGACTTTAATTCTCACATCTTTATTATTTCACCTATTTGAATGCAATAAAGTGCATTTGAAAGAGCAAAAAATAATCAATGCTTCTGTGGAATTACTTTTTTCCTAAGATTTTTAACAATATTTTTATTCTTTTTTTAATTATTCGTTTTTGAGTTTTCGGGTCTTTAAAGAATATTTTCAAATATTTTTAAAAATCGGAGGAAAAAAGTAATTCCACAGAAGCATTCATTATTTTTTGCTCTTTCAGATGCACTTTATTGCATTAAAATAGATCAAATAATAAAGATGGGAGAATTCAAGTAGAAATTCCATAGGATTAACATTAAGCCGATGAAATCAAAATGGCGGGTAGACGTGAGCCTTAATAATTACTGACCATGTCTAGGAGACATAGATAACTTGATTCATTAAGATAGAGAAGAAATAGAAAGATAGAAAACATGTTAGTACAAGATAATGCATAACGGACATCTTAATGTATTCCGTAAAGTGGCAAATAAATTCTGAGACCAGTTTGAATTATCTGAATTCCAGTATCGGATTCTAGATTCCTTGAAATATTTTAAGTGTGCGTGAAATCTGAATGGCCGATAAAGAAATAATTAAAATTCCATATTAATTATATTTGTATTTATTCGCGTGAATCTTTAAATATTATTGCAGTCGCACGCAAGAAACGCTAACTCGATATCCATGGTAACTAAACTGCAAGTTAGATGAACCGTGCATAACTGTATCAATATAAATTGAGCGATAATAAGAATTTAACTTCAATATTTTTTTTTCGTTATGTTCCCACTCTTTCGACTTTTTTTTAATTATCAAGGAAATCAATTACACGAGAAGAAAATATATATTATTCTTAAATTTTGACCAATAAAAACAGTTGGACCTACAGCTAGTATAATTAACCACAAGATCTTCAGAAAATTTATTACAAAATAAGTATAATGAATTTGAATTATTTCATAATTTATAAGGAATAGAGATTCATTTCCATTTTAAGTATTCAAAACCAATCTCAATCAATATAAATAAAAACAATATTTAAAAGGTCGGCTGCTCTGGTTTAGCCTAAAGTTTTCAAAACAACCCATCTGAAATACAACTTTTTGTTTTTCTCTGTTTCGTTCGATTTTTAATTTCCATATTTTGTTATATAAGTCATCGTCTACATTTTAAGATCAGGAGATTTACAGCGCCTATACCTCTTTCCTCAGTGCGTGATTTCCACGAACTTTACTATCAATATTTTAGCTGATAACGAACTTGTGTACATTTCCGTCCAATCTAGATATACATTTTGCAAATTTTTTGTCATATATTTTATCGCACACTGTGTAAGCTATAATTTATCAACAAAAGTAAAATATCATTACAAATTTCCCTTTTACTCAAATAGTCTGCTATCCACATTATACTTTGTACCATGTAGCATGAATTGTATTATTAGAGACATGGACTATGAACTATTATCTAGAATATTCCGGAAAGAGTGTTTTATTTAGCAGTGGTGAACTGTCGAAATTCCTCCAATTTCTCCATATCTCCGATCAGAAACATGCTGATTATTTTTCTCAACTAAGCATCCAGGTTATTATCGGCCATTCTGACTAAACAGAGTATTTATGACGCACTGAGAGTGGTATTGTGAGTTTAGTTGAGGGCAACAGTTTATTCCCTTATCTTAAGAATTTGGGCGTGATTAATCAAGACCTTATTTTAAGGCGTTAGGTATTGTCTGCTTGCTTCTGATCTATTTATTACTTTAGATAATATTTTCAAGAAGTAACTGTAAAGAATACAGTCTTGGAATTACTTTAAATAAGGTAAGTGCATTTTAATACTTTTTGTCGTCCGCTTTGTTTTAGAGGATTTAAAACTCTCTGAATACTACATCATGTTTTTCAAAGGGACATAACAGCATTTTTAACCATTAGCATTGTGTTAATATGATATTTTATTTTAAATAAAAACCTTTATGTAGACATTTGGCAATACACAGTATTTTCCAAAAATCTAGCTTGTACCTAATATAATTTTCAAATACAGCATCAAACATTGATAGCTTACCTGACAATAGATTGGAAGCAATTTTTTAACAATTAGTTCTATTGTCGAGTGATTTATCTATCTCTTCAGGTAACACATTGAACGTGATCAACCACCGCTTTCAAAGTCAAAAAACGATACAACTTACTTGCCAAAAATAATGTCAACTTTTTTCTTTCACGCATGATTTATTGTCTATGGTCCTCTTCACTTGATATAGGTTCCAAATCACGAGGTCTGTCGCTATTAGCCCTCGTGTTACTTCAAGTACGACGTTAATGAAAACTAAACTAAAATTAAACTAGTTGTCAGAGGTTATCAATGTGCGTTCGGAAACGGACACACTTAGGTTTTGGAATAAAATTAAGTGAAAATGGATGAAGACAATTGGCCACAATATGCATTTAAGTGCTAAGGTACTTATATTTCCCTTATTTATTAAATAAGAAAAATATTTTGTTTTACTACGTATTTCAGTTAAAAACAATTTTTTGTTCACTGTATATATAATACGACCCATTTCTTAAATTCCTTCTGTTAGCTCACACACACTCTATATATACAATGGGGCCGCGAAAGCCTAGTCGTCAAGGTCGTGGACTAGCGGCCGGTGGTTTTCTTTCAGTCACGGGTTCGATCCTTGGCCGCCGAAGACCCGCTGTGTAGCCGGTACTGATGCACGTTAAATCTGTTCGGGGTCCAAAGTCCTCCCGTTGGTGTGGTGTGGATGTTAGGAGAGGGGGGGTGCCAGTTTAGGTGTCGTCCTCGTCACTTGACCATGGTTCAAAATTACTAGGTTCGTTGCCAAAAGCCCTCGTGTTGTTTCTAGTGCGAAGTTAATAAAAACCAAACTAAAAATTCTATATATATCTTGTTCAAATTTTCAATCGTTAATAAAATAGTTTTTATTTATAGTTTAATTTATCCATCCACTCATGTTTAAAAAAATGTATTTGAACTTGTGGTGAATGACACTAGATGTTAATACAGTTTTTTGAAATATTAATTCTGTTAATTAAATTTTATTGGGGAAAATGTAGTTTAGCTTAACCGATTGGCGCGATTTCAAAAATTGCCAAATTTGGCGATTATTTTTTTTGATTGAACGGTAAGTCCGCGAAGAGGATTAGAGTAGCCACATTTGGAAAAATACCGTTAAATAATTTCTGTCGCCAAGGGTGGTTGGGCTAAACTGCATTACAACCATTTAATTTATTGGATAAGTTAAGAAACAAGCCAATGCTTATGCTATGTCATTTGTCTTACTTATCATTTGTCTTGTTATTTGTTTGTAAAGCGTTGGGGTCGAACCTTCATGCCTTCGGATCGGATCTCATTGAAGCATAATTTTTATTTGATTTTCAAATAATTAATTTTAGTTTTATATGGGAGAAAAAAATTTCTCTGATATAAGATATTTAGCAGGATATAAATTTAGGAATAAATACCGTCATTGACGAAGCATGTAGATCGCTGGAAAAATATTTCTTTTGCCACATAATATTGTGATTCTGTCATATATATATATACTTATTTATATTAATTGTAATTATTTAGTAAAAAGTAATTAAAATTTTTCTTTGTTGACTTAAATAGGTATTGACTTAAATTGTTTTTTATATTACTTGTTATCAATGTATTTAATCCTAACAGATTTTTTATTTTATTTTTTAAAAAGAATTACATTGGCTGTTTATTACATATTTTTAAGGTCCTAGAATTGGAAACACATAAGCAAGTATTTATAATATAATCATTGAAATTTATACTAGTACTGGATCAATATCTTAAAGGAATTAAATTTAACATTCTTGTTTAACAGCCACTTGATGAGTGTTTAATATTAACATAAAATGAGTCATGATAAATTTTTATAAAAATAAAAAATTTAAGAAAAATCATGATTTTGTAAATGTAATAACATTATATACCACAATGAAATTTATTTTCCTAAAATATTTAAAAAAAGAAATCTATAAATTCAACAAATTTAATTCTTTCTCCTAACGATTTTCAAAATAATGTAACCATATATAGTGGCACAAACAATTGAGGATACACCTTACTTTTACTTGATAAATCCAACTTTCAATCAAAATAACACCTTAACCAGAAGTGCAAACGAATTTTTATTCTTAGACATAACAAAAGGTTTAATTAACAGTAAAAATAAAGAAAAATCAACGACAAAATT